>LLKJ01002082.1:0-10342 GCA_002242865.1 Clarireedia sp. CPB17
GGGGAGGAGGAGCCGCCGCATACGAAGGGTGCGGGGCCGGGGATTAGGTACGAGGAGAGGGTTTGGTAGATGTTGATTAGGATACCGGGGTCAGAGGCCTGTGGGGGTGATGGGTTGTTAGTGTGGGCGAGACTCAAAGATAAAGGGGAAAGATCGAAAGGTCAAGTGGGGGAGTTGATAAGCGAAGCGGAATTGAAGTGGAAAGGGTGGTTAAGATGTAGGAAGAGGGCGAGGGCGTGTTGGATCGCGAAAAGGAAAGAATACGTACGCTGTAAGCTCCAGGTAGGGAAACAGTCGATGGTGTTGAAGCACCTGTCCCGCCTGAGACATTGATTTGCGCACATTCCATCTAGAGGTAGTCAGCAGTGTGAAGCTTGAGTGAGAAGTACTAGGGACATACATAGAACTGAGCTCCTCCCGGTGAACCAGCTAAAAGTAGATAAAAGGTCAGCCTTCCCACATATCAAAGTACACACTAGGTACGGAAAGTTGTCATACCAGAGTGTAAAGCAATAAGTTCAGCACGTAGTAGATACTGTCCATCGGCAATGCAAGATGGGATCGTAATGGATTGAACTCCTTTATTGGCAATCTATTAACGCGTTAGAATTTTGATGGTCTCAAATGTGAGCGATGGTAATTACTAGGTCTGTGACTGCCCAATCTTGTGCTGTTGTATCTGGTCAGTATATTCTAGCCCGACGACGAGTATAAGTGAAATACTAACTCGCAGCATTAAGACCAGCTTGAGAAATCTTGAACCAGCCACTTCCAGCTCCTGTGGCTGTTGTTGCGTCGGTGACTTTCTTCATATATGCCATGACCGGCCCCTGAACTGGTCAGTCATGGAGTATTGATAAGAGCATAAGATATTTACCTTGTGACTCGGGTCAATGACATAGACTTGATCGTTCGCCTCAGTGCCTAGTCTTCGTTAATAAATGTATATGATATCGCCATGGTGACGACTTACTCGTAAGGGTATGTCTCCAGACTGCTTGTACGGTGTCTCCAGCCTTCACGTTGATGACATTTGCTGATGACATAGTGGGGTTGGGTCCTCCGTTGCATGCTATGGCGTCGGTGGTAACATCTTGGATGGGCTTTTCAACGGGTTAGCACACAGCCTGCATGAAGGTGGCAGAATCACTTACACCGTCATAAGATGGCGTTCGAATAGCATAGCTGGTGTCTGGTTCTGGTTAGCTTCCTGGTTTAGACAACACAGGCTAACTTACTGTAAAGAGTTCCTTCAGCTTCCAATTGCATGAATATTGTATGTGCTGATGCACTCGAGAGAAGAGCCGCAAGCGGTACAAGTGTTTGGAGCTTCATTTTGGAGGCTGGATGCAGAAATAGATTGCGTTGGAATGAAAGGTATGCAGGACTCTGGAAAAATCTGTGGATGGGAGGGTAATATATGGAATACTCACATTCTCTGACCGGGATAAACAGATCGTGGCACCAAGCCACGATCTATTGATTGAAAAAAGTAGTTTGATCTAATCTCTTTTCTGAAGCAATGGAAGTGCCTCCGAGGCCCAAATCAGTTGGGTACCACAAACTGAAGTTGATAAGGGCTTCCGGACGCTGTCTTCCGTCTTGGAACCCATGAAAGAACATGTTATTCCGCAGACACGTCGGCAATTACACTGTCTCCTTAAATCTTATGATAAACAAAACGTGTGCATCAATCTGGAGAATAACCCATACAGCAAGGTTCATCGCCATGTTTCCCCATAACTGGAGTACATATCCACAACGCCAATATAAAATTTCATTTATTTCATACCATGTGAACAATATTTCGGCTCAAATGTCAGAGAAGCCGTAGTATATGCGGTAGAGAGTATGATTTCAATCACTAGACCATTCATCAACCTTTTCTCAGGGAGAATGTACACGAACCAAAACTTGGCGATGGTTGCATTACATGATCTTATACTCAAGAGAGTTTAGGTTGTTTTATTAGAGTTGTGCAATTGGAGACTGATTTCAAATCTAGGTGCTATCATCTCGACGCTTGTCGGAAGTATAGGTTATATGATGCGTAGGCTAAATACCCCATGTTGCTTGCTGGCAACTTTGAGGCACGTGCAATTGAAATGAAGTCCATAGATAGAACGTGCCCGGAGTCCGAACGAGAAGAAATTAAAAGAAGAATTTTAACTCTATGCTCGAGTATAAAGCAAGCAAAGACTACGTGGCAGAGGCAAACTTGACTCCAGTCACATGATGTGGTACAAGGTCACGGGTACTTGACCTTGGAAGCCGGTAGTGTTTCGAGCATGAAGGGACCCGACGGATACAAAAGTGCTGCGGTCGCAGATATCCTGTCGCAAAATCGTCCTCCGCATTGCAAGTGCTTTCTATGCGAGACATAGTCTTTTATTGCGAGCGCGTCATTGATGAGAGCTCAACGCGACCTTGACTGTGCGCCTGCCGCGACGACGGTATGGAAAGTCAGCTGTCTGGCGATGTTATATCTTCACTCTGAGATGTCTCCATGGAATACGCGGTTCGTCTTCTGGATATTGCAATAATCCTATCTCAAACAAACGTCCTCCTCCTCAATATGTGCACAGAAGACCTCGCACAAACCGGCGCCTCGGACTCGCACCTCGGACTCGGACCAAGCTAAGCCTAAAATTGTGGAGCATATACAATTTCTTCCCACCACTTTAACCTCATTTAACCGTATCCGCGTATTCATCGTATTCAATCGTCCCTGATTCGTCGCCTGAAGTACAACTAAGGTTGTTACCGGACGAAGATGTCGAAGTCTGAGCTGATGTTATTTCGGGCTGGATCCGAACATGCGTTTCAGGGGAAACTGCAGTCTCGGCCCATGTTTTTTCGTCCAAATGTTGTTAACGGCGTGCTTGCGCCTCGTTGCAGTGCTGTGAATGGTTAATACGGATACGGTTTACGTTTACGATGTTTGAGCCTGAGGGCAGCGTGGGAGATGAATGGCTGCTGGGAATGGCTAGTGCCGCCGTTGTGGGATTGCATTAGGTAGGCTGCGTGGTTGTATATTATTGTTTTGATTTCCTCTTGTTGTCTACTCATTTTTTATCATTGTCTTCTTCTCACCATTCCTTCGTTCATGTTTGTGGTTGAGGAATTGCTCTCCCTACAAGATCCTCGTCAGCATCACTCCCTTTCTGATCCGGATACTCATTCTTGTCCCTCCTTTGATATCCTTATCGCCGGTATTTCTCGAATAGTATTTCGTTTTCTATTTCACAAATTTACTTTTACGACCATCTCATCACAATGTCTAGCACCAACATGACTTCAGACGCAACCGCTAAGCCTTACGCGCTCTATGACTATGACCCTAGCACGGCCGGGGCAGCAGTAGCTGGTATACTGTTCGGAGTCAGTGCAGTGATTCATCTTATCCAGATGATTATGAAACGAACATGGTTCTACACCCCAATGACATTTGGAAGTGTCAGTATGTTTATCATCCTCCCAGTCACCATGTATTCCGTGCTAACTCTCCACTCCTAGTGATGACGGCAGGATATGCCTTCCGCTACCTTTCCGCCAAAGATCCCACAAACCTCATGAAATACATCGGTCAAAGTTTATTCATCATTCTTCCACCATCACTCTACGCCGCCACCATCTACATGATCTACGGTCGAATCGTCCTCTTCGTAAACTCCCCCTCCGCATCCGTCATCCGCCCTCAGCTCGTCACCAAAATCTTCGTCACTGGCGACGTTATCTCATTCTTCATGCAAGCAGGAGGAGGAGGAATGATGGCCCAGGCCTCGATGGCCAATCTTGGCCAGAAATTTATGCTTGGCGGATTACTCTTCCAACTTCTCTTCTTCGGGTTCTTCCTCAGCATTGCTATCATTTTCGAACGTCGGGTCTCCAAATCTACAAAGAGCTTCACAGTCCCTCAAGTGGGCAAGCATACTTGGCATAAGTTGTTGATGCTCCTGTTCATTGGTGCGGCGGTTATTATTGGAAGATGCGCTTACAGGATTGTGGAGTTTGCACAGGGAAATAATGGTGTGTTGATGGAACATGAAATTTATATGTACATTGGAGACACGGCGCCCATGTTTTTTGTACAGGTGCTGTTCCATACCGTCCATGCGGGAGATGTATTCCCCGAAGGAGGTGTTAAAAAAGAAGCTTATGATGAGAGTTATATCAACCTTGCGGAAGTCTAAGATGTTGTCTGGGTGTATAGATGTTGGAAGAATTTCATTTGTTGGACTTGGAAGGGAAAGAGGGGTGGAATTGTCCAGAGTTGCTTTGTATTGAGTTATGATGCAATAGACTTTGAAGCTATATGAATTTGATGGAGTTTGGTAGAAGGACGAATGGGGGATTAAATATATTTCTTAGGTTATGGGTAGGGTGGTGGGTCCTCAGTAGAATTGAGGATTATGATAATGGCAAATAGTGCAAGATATCCCTTAATATATTTCGTTTCCAAATTCGATTATTGGTGCCGCAGCTGTTTTAGGAGATGACCAATTCAATGTATGACAATATTTAGACAAATACTCAAATCCATCCTTTGTGGGATGCGCGGTTGCCGAGATTTTGGAGCACTTCTGTTGAAAATAGTATCTTAAGTAAGCCGTCAAACGAGCGCTTCATAAACATCAATCCGACAAATTATCCATTTTATCTTGGTATTCACCTTAGCTTGGAGGCCAAATGAAGAAAATAATAAGTTGGTATCATAACTAAAGCTCTATATCCACTAAGTGCCATGCTTTCTCCCCAGCTATTTCCCCCCACAAACACCACAAGCAACTCCAACACCCTCACCCTCACCCTTCACCAGTACCCCAATCCCCTTTTTCAACACCCGTGAACTTTCCACTCAAAATCTTCCATCAGACTACTAACTGCCGTCTTCTCAAAAGGTTGTGTCGTTGCAAGAAACTCGCCATAATTCTTCTGCGCTAGCATAATCTTCCCCTGAGCTCCGTGATATGTGGCTGCGCTTAAGCTACGATATAAGCCTAGTGCGGGGTATGAAAATAAACCAAGTGCAGCTATTTAAGATTAGCATAGACATTCACTGGAGGTTCCATGAAGAAGATTTTACCTGAAGCCGGTTTCGTGAAAAACCCAGCAGTTCCTTTCCCTATACCCTTCACAAATCCCTTGCCACCTTCCTTGATCGCGCCTTCGATAGGCTGTCTGATTATGCCAAGATACCCATCCACGACTCCGTATCCGAAATTCTATCATGGGAAATCCAATCAGTAACAACTACGACCCCAATACCCCGAAGCTTTTCTGTTCTTACCTTCAAACCAACGATGCTTCCACTTTTCCAATCATTGACGGGCCCATGATCCCTGACCTTCTCCCCATATAAGGTAGGAATGTTGTGAAATCCCTCGGTGAACGCATGTGGGACGTTAATCGCTGACTTCGTAAGGGCTATGCCGACGCCTCCGAGTCCTTTCCCGACGGCGACAGTACCAGCTTGAAATCCAGAATGATTTGTTCCGTCCTCGCGAGGCTTGCTACGCATAATATTATATTCCTTTCTGGACTTTCCATATACGTTACCCATTGAGAAGCCAACGTCGAATAAACTGTCGACAGCAGCAGATGTACTAGCAGTGATGGGTTCCCATCGTCGGTGTTTAATCTCGATCGGTTTAGGTTTGTAGCTATGGGTTTTAGTTAGTGATATTATCATCGCCTAGATTGATGATTCTAGACCTACATTGTGAGGTCGCTCGGGTTGATTTTCTTATGCTCCACAAGAGTCGAAGCAGCATGGTGAGATAGCTTGAGATGTTTCTTGCCCTTCTTCCAGCACCAGGTCGCAGGATGCTCAGGCATGAGATCACAGCTGACCTCTTTAATCGGCAGATTGCGATGGAATGAATTGACAGCTGCTTTGACGCCATTTTCGTGTCGTATTCTATCTGCTAGTACTTCTGCGGCTCTCAGTGTGTCGGGTGATAGGCAGAATTGAATGGTGTTGACGAGTGCCGGCACATTTAATGATTTGTGCTCGATTGGTGAAGGGCCTGCACTTGCTGCTGCAACCATGCTTCCCCAAAATGGTTGACTATTCTAGTGAGCGCAATTTCATCTACGGATATGACTTGAGGACTTACTCTCCAAAAAATGGAACGATGGTGGTGGGTCGACCGTTGAGAAGACCACATGCTGTTGTTCCGGCGCCACCATGATGAATAACTGCAGAGACGTGCTTGAAAAGCCATTCTGTGATTGAAGATTAGTGGAACGCTTTATAAGCCGCATTAATCGCATTAGTCACCTACCATGAGGACAATCGTCGATGAATAGTATGTTTGGATGCTCCACATCTTGACCAAGTTTGCTCCATCCCTTCGACACGATAGCTCGAACGCCACATCTTTGAACAGCCTCGACAATTTTGGCGGTCATCTTCGCCGAATCATCCATTACAATGCTTCCAAAGCCAATATAGATGGGCCTCGGGCCAGCTTCTAGGAAGCCAAGGATCCGTGGGTTAGGGTTATATGACGGTGGTGGACGGAAGAAGAAACCACAGACATCTATAAATTATTAGCCTTGACTCCTGAGGTGAAAGCTAGTACGTACCTATATGTGATGGCCAATCTGCTGGTTTTGGTACCAGAGCAGGTGACCAACAATATGTCATAGGAATGTCAAGGTAACTCATTAAGTGCGGTCCAGCCATGGTTGGTACGGGTTCAAGGCTCAGTGTTTTCTTTCGCCAATGATCTATTACGTCGCCAAGTCTTCAACTGAGTTAATAATGAAACCTGGATATACTATCAAGAAGAACTTACCCCTGCCAAGTCATCACATCCACCAAACCATAGGAGAGAAAGTTCACTGTCGAAGGATCGGTTTCTGTTGTCTGAATATTTGATAGCGGATGTGGAAACGATCTTGTAGCCGACCAGGGCATTGTAAACATAAGGTGGACAGGAATCCCCAATGCTTGAGCGCAGTGAACATGGGCAAAACTTGGAGGATTCGCGATGATTGCTTCTGCAACAAAGGGTGTATTGGTGATTGGATCGGGCTCGATACACGAAGCCCAGCATCCCTCGAGCATTTTACAGATCATCTTTCTCTTCTTTGCGATTTCTCCACTGAACATAGTCTCCATGCTTGGTAGAATGCCAGGATTCCGTACCATGTACTTGCAGCAATTGTCAGTATAAAATTGCGAATTGAGTGGTGAGAAACACTTACAGCCATCAACTCAGCTGGATCACCTCCGATTGGATAAAACTCCAAGCCACTCTCCTGTACGAAATCACGGAACACATCGTGAGTCGCAATGCGAACGCGATGGCCGGCGACCTGAAGTTCCTGCCCCAATGCTATGAATGGCTGAACGTCACCTGATTCGGATTAGAGTTTACTTTGGGAACTTTGAGTACAGACACTTACCCCGGTTTCCAACTATCTGAATTACTATATTGAGTCGAGGATATAGTTTTACAGTGTGTTAGGCTTCTTCGCGGATTAGTTGGGGGGAAGGAAACGGAGGTAGGGTGTTGTTCCCAACGAATTGCATGCTAATCCTACCATTATCTAATAGAAGTCAGCTCCTGAAACACAAAGTACTAGTCGAGAACATTTATACCTAGCACTGCTGTCGACGCATCGAGATATTGATTTTTGAACACCAGCTCGTACGGAGGTGGAGCATCCCAATCGATGTTTTCGCTGACTGAGTCTTGATGTAGCCGTCCCATGATGTTAGAATGGATTATAGAATGTGTGATTGAAGCTGAATGTTCTATGAATGGTTGAAAGCGACGATGCGAAAGATATATATAAACTTCCCAGAAAGCTTCGCCCATTTAGATTTTCAACCTGCATTTGTGGCAGTGTAGATCTTGGTGACATTCTGGTATCTGAAACCTGAAAAACACCAAATCAATAGCTTCATGTTGATGATAAGGAAATTACCGTCGTTCTGGAAAGTCTCGCGAGCTGGATTTGACTTCGTAGGGCTGTGTTGCCATGATGTTACTCGCTGGTGCATGACTCTCCACACGCGGATCCCCTATCCTGGTTCAGCACCGCACCGTATTCAATACGCGTATTCGCAACCCGGAAACGCACGGACCTTTGAGCGACACGCGCATGCATTAGGTCCGGTAATTTCACGGTGCAAGTCTAGACATCTATTTATCAAACCAGGGCTTTCTTCATCTCAAAAAGGACATAAGCTGCGACTTCTTCTTGATAATTGGATAGGCCAAAGAGGCTTTAATCTCCTGCTATGCACTGCGAGCGTTGGTTGCGCGTCGAAATGGGTGCTTGTACACGAATACAACGCGACCTGAATTTGGGATCTCTCTTCAAAGTTTTCGAGAAGGCATGCCTTCGACTTGGAGATGATTAATGTCGAGCTACGTGTGGCCTCGGCCCCTTCCACAAATGGCGGCTCAAATCGGCAATTCTTGGTATGTTCTGCCATCTCCGATTCAGTACAAATTCATATTGCGGATCAAACATAGCCAGCGAATATCGTGGATCGTAGAAGCTTAGTGCCTAGCACGTGACCAGCCATATTCACCACAACTGGATGTCAAGCTATCAGAAAAGGTCGGAGGACATTACCAGTTTTATGTATACGATGGATGGAACGGCATTTTGTTGTCACTCAAACTGGAGGATGAACGAACGTATGTTTCTATTATTAAAAATTTGCATCCAAAGGAGTGAATCATTCACAATATTACATATTCCTTACCAGCAACCACACTACCATTATCTTTTAACTTGTTATCTATCCTTTCTATGCCCCAGTCATAGCGGATAACCTCCCGCCACGGTCTTCCTACTCCAGCACGCCTATTACACGTCGTCTAATCCGAACCATGTCCAGCTGGGAGTGCCGCCAGGAGACTAGCCACACTGTCTGCCCTTTTCTCGGAGCCGTGTCCTGCTGGAAGCGCAGCCAACAAGCTGGCAACGCTATCAGCCCTCTTCTCAGAGCCATGTCCTGCCGGGAGAGCAGACAAAAGACTCGCAACGCTGTCAGCCCGCTTCTCCGATCCATGCCCTGCAGGAAGCGCAGCCAACAAGCTCGCCACACTATCCACTCTCTTAACCTGACCGTGACTGACTTCCGAAGCGCCCAAAAGTGCATCGACATCATCATCTCTCTTCTCCGAGCCGTGTCCCGCAGGAAGCGCGGCAAGAAGACTAGCCACACTATCCACTCTCTTAACCTGACCATGGCTAACTTCCGCCGCGCCCAAAAGTGAATCGACATCCTCATCACTCAGACTTCTAGCCGCAAGGAAAATAAGTTCTTCCTGACCACGAGCAGAAAGTTCATTGAATCCTGCTCCGGCATTGACGATTGCGGCGTGGAGCTCATCGAGAGGCATGCCCCGTTCGGTGATGGTGGCGAGGGAAGTGGTGGCGAATGCGACCAGCGCAAGGGAGAGGAGGGATGAATTACGCATGTTGAGATTTGAGGTTGTATGTTGGGAGGAATTGATGAAGTTTGAAGAAGAAAAAAGACTTTTTGATATTCAGATATTTGCAGCACCACCAAGGAAAAGGGGAGATTGGTCTGGGGAGTTGGGGTTCATATAGTCGAAATGAGAAAGACGACAACCAATCGCAAAGGATGTATCACAAGCGTCGAAAGCTTTGCATCGGAACATACACGATCCAGAATCTAGAATAATCCTATTCATGCAAATCATCGATCGGTTTCAGCAGACAAGCTTTCGAGCAAGGACTCCCGCGCTGTATCCGCAGTCGCGGTTCCTTACCGTGCATCGATTTCGTCTGTGCGCGGATCTGGTCCCGAGATTGGGAAACGCAACGTGTTTGAAACATTAGGAAGAAAGCTTCCGGTCAGATGCTGTAACATGATCTACGTATATGGAGAGACGTGGGATGCGGTACGGTAAGTAGATTTAATTATTATTTTTGGTTCTAGGAGGTGTAAAGGCGAGTCTGGAGATTAGGTGTAAGTACGCTGGAGGAAATGGTGAAGCAAAATCATTGAGGTTAATCGACGTGAATCATGGCGTGTAACACATATATGCTTCGCCTCGAATTGTAGGCTAGCTTTGCATGTTTTGGATCTAGCTGTCTATTTTGATCTGAGCCAGACTCAAAAAGCATCGACATCTCCAACCACATCAACGTCACTTCTAGCAGCGTCACCTTCAACAACTTCTCTCTCATTTCCGCATTTCTTCATCACTCTCAACAACTTTTGTTCCCTTCAATCCCCATAACCCCGCCCTCCAAAACACTCCCACAAACCTACCGTACATCCCCCCCAAACCCACCTTATATCTCTCTCCCAAACGCATCCTACACTACATATCTCTCCCCC
>LLKJ01000199.1:0-32772 GCA_002242865.1 Clarireedia sp. CPB17
TGGATGGATGGATGGATGGAGGGATGGATAGTGGGGTAAAAGGAACTTGGAGATGTGCATGCATGAATGAATGGAATGAATTATGACTATCTGGATGCTTTTATGTGTTGTGTTGTGTTGTGTTGTGTTGTGTTGAGGGCTTATGGATAGGATGGGGTGGATGGGATAGGGTGGATGGATGAGATGGATGGATGAGATGGATGGATGAGATGGATGGATGGGATGGGATGGTTAGGTCGGAGGTGGGTAGCTGGGATTTGGGATGGGGGGTAGTGGTAGGAACAGGGAAGGGAAAGATGATGGACCCGGGGATATTTGATTGAGGAGGAGGAACGAAGTAGGGATAGGATGGCTGTGGTAGTGGTAGTGATAAGTCAAATGGCATTAGCACGTATAACTTGATGGATTGCTTGATCGATAGATAGATAGATAAATAGATAGCTTCCTGCTTGTCTCGCTAGTAGCTGGCTGCAAATGGAGGGGGGATGGGGATGGGGAAATTTATATATATACTTCCTCTTCCTTTTTTTCGTCCCTCGTCTTATTTTCATCTTGGACTTTAATTTCATCGCTCGCTAGCTTTAGTAGCAGTCTTGAGCAAAACTCTTGAGCAGCAATAGTCTTATACTATCCATACTACACTATATCTCATCTCTCCATCTCCATCTCCATCTCCATCCCCATCCCCATTATCATCTCCACCTCCTTTACCACTAGAGCCTGGATAGTTATAGATAGTTGTGTACGCGATAATATACAACAACAGCAACAACACCACACCACCTTGATAATCCAAATACCCTCCCTCGACATCTATACTGTAAATAGATCTCTCCACCTTTCTTCCCTGGACTAATTTCCCCACCCACGCACCCAGTCAGTCAGCAAGCGATACTCGTCTATATATCATATCCATGTCATGGTATGGTATGGGTGTTTAGTAAGTGAGTAGGTAAGTAAGTGGGATTGCTTCGGGGTTTTATGGTATGGCTTGCTGCTGGCGCGATATGGGCTGCTGATTCTGCTTTCGTGATGGATGTATGGGATATGGTGTGAGGGTGAGGGTGAAGTGGGTTATTGGGTGGATGGATGGATGAGGGAAGGGCTAAAATAGATAGATAGATAGATAGATCTAGAATAATATAGTGCGCGCTTCGCCGAATTTTAGGAGTAAGATTATCGATCTATCTACCTACCCTCTCGTGCTCCTCAAAGCTTAAATATAGTGCTTGCTATCTCACCGAAAATGGTAGTGAGGGAAGTCGTATAGCACTTATTTATCGGGAGAGGAAAGGGGATGGTAGTAATAGAAATGTATGGAATAAGTTATGAATCAGAAGAAGAGAAATCCGTTGTAGGCCTCAGATATCAAGATCACAAGTAGCAGGGTAAATATCTACGTGGTCAGGACGATGAGAGGAGAAGGGATAGAGCAAGAGAAGAGTAAGACAAAAGACGAAGTAAAAGAAGAGAAGACATAACTATTCATTCACTTCCCCAAATACGTCGGTGGGTGACAGAGGTATCTCCCTTCCAATTTTCACTATTGTACAATTCCCAATTCCCTATTCTGTCTCTCTCTTTCGGCCTATTGTCTCTGTCTCTGTCTCTGTGTGTGTACTATTCATTTCCCTACCTCCTTACAAGGGGCTTCCTCTCATACCAGCCAAAATCCCCGCCCATCTCAGTCCAAAAAGTTCTTTCTCTCCACGATCACCTTATCTCCCCCGTCCATCCGCCTGGTAGTAATCGACTCTTCACTCCTTTCCCTCCCTCACTCTCCAAAAATACAGAAAACCCAATCCACAATCATTCGAAACGCCATACCCAATGCAAAAGCCCATCCATTCCCATTCCCATCTCCCTCGCTATCCCATCCATCCCATCCCTCACGCCCCCCTCCGTTCCTGTGCTATGCATACATGCCATGCCCACCTCCTTTTCCCAACCAACCAAGCACACGCCCAAGACCCAGCCCTCCCAGAAACGCAAACTTAGACCAGGAACAAGAAAACAACTCCCCCTCCCTCCATTTTCCCTTCCTTCCCATTCATCAGTAAAATATCATATCGTATCATCATGTTTTCGTTCGCCGCTTGATCGCTTAGTGGGTATAAATACTCTTTCTTCCCTTCCTCTCTTTCTCCGCGTTTCACTTTACTTCTTTTCCCTCAAAAGCGCGAATGCTGTAGTTAAGGGGCAAGTACATATATTATTTCCGGATAACCATATTGTACTGTACCGAGTAAAGACATAAGTAATTCCTAGGACTTTTGAATGCGTATGGGTATCTGGGCCGAAAAGGCACGCGGCAAAACAAAAACGAGTTGCTGTATTCCAGCTCCAAAGGCCCGAAGCTGACAGGCAGGTTTGTTGGTACAAAAATCAACCCATCATACTAGCTTCATCATCATCATCATCCGAAGGGCTCTCTAGACTTTCGATAGCTTCTTTAATTTGTTGACTTGCCTGCATTATATTTTGTCAGGACTCTTGCACGATACAGCAAAGAGGAAAAGGGAAGAAAACATACCTTAGGATCCAAGTTCAACGCTATAGTAAAATGTTTAACGGAAGCGCCCTTCTGCTTGATACTCTTATAGAGTCTTCCTAACAAGAAATGCACCATAGCCTCGTCTGGCGCTAAGTCCTTGAGAATCATTAATTCTTTCAAAGCATCATCCATATGACCCAACGCCATCAAGGCACGGGCCTTTTTGAATCTCGTCAAAGCTGATCTTGGTGCGAGCTCGGTGGCTTTGGTGTAGTATGCGAGAGCTGTCGGTCGTTGGTTCTTCTTTTCTAGAACAGTACCCATACAGCAGATTAAGACGGCATTCGTTGGATTGATGCGCGACGCTGCTTCGAAATGCATGAACGCTTTCTCGTAATTGCCCATTTTCTCATATACACGGCCAACACCGTAGTATGCATTGTAATGACGCTTATCTGCAGTCATTCCCTGTCTGTATGACGTGAGTGCTTTGTCATACTCCTCGTTAGCAACATGTTCGTGGCCTTGAAGTGTAAAGGCATAGGCGAATTTAGGATTTAGTTGCGTAGCACGCTTGAAGCATCTCAAAGCTTGTTCGTGATCCCGCATTAATGACCAAGAATTTCCCAAGGCGCACCATGCTTCGGGAGATTGCCATGAAGAGTCGACAAGCTCATGCGCAAGGAATGCGAGATCAGTTTCTCGCTTCAAATGCCAGAGAATAGTGGAGTAAATTTCCATATCCTCGAAGCGTGTTGGCGCGATGTGTCGTATACGCTTATAGTAAGCTTCTGCATCAGCATACGATGCTTGTTCGTAGTGAGCACGTCCCATTTGTGATAATACCCAAGGAGTCTCCTGTTGCGATCTTGTCAACGATGAATAGATCTGTAAAGCTTCCTGGCACTGAAACTTAGAAAGTGCAGCATAACCACTACCAAACCGCTTGAAGAGGTCGAGTAGGAAACGTAAGGCGTCCGCTCGATGATCGGCGTCAGAATCAAAAGATCTTGAACCAGACGATGTAGTCGCTGAGAGTACCCCGGATCGTGACCCACCTTCCCTTTGATCTAGCTCCATAGGTTCCTCCACCGGCTTCCGATTTCCACTTATTTGTCTACCGGCGGTTGACGTGCCAGCTGGTCGCATGACTTTAGCTATTGGCGGTCTGGCCTTTTTCAACTCACGATTTGGAGCCGGTCCCACAGTAGCAAGGTTACTCGAGGCCTTGGTGCTCGTAGGACGAAACTGGTTAATCAGTCTCACGCTCCTTCGTTGTGGTGCTCCTGGATCTTCGGAGGTCTGCCTGGGTACGACTTGACCAGAAATTGTTCGCTTTCGTTCGCCAGTCGCTGCATGTCCATTTGTACGACTCGAATGAACAGGGTTATCCTCTGGTATTTCTGCTGGAGCTTTCTGAATTCGTTTGGAAGAAGTATTGCGACTCATCTTTGGAACATCCATACTGAAGTCCATGCCTAGGCCTTGCAGTGTTCGGTTGCGACGGATAGGTGCGGGAGGAGCCTCCATGAAAGCTGTCTCTTTGCGACTTGGGGCCGCCGTGTAGTCAATAGAAGCGCTTGGGCCAGTCGGTGTTTCCATCGCATCTGGACCAATGCCTCCCCCACCAGCTGCTGGAAGATTCGTTAGACTCGGGTTACTTTCGCTGAGTTTTTGGGATACACCCATTGTTCCAAAAAGACCTCCTGCGAAAGAACGTGACGAGGAGTTATTGAAAGGATCTGCAGGGTCACTCGCTGAAGACCGTGCACTGGGTCGAGCAGGTATGCGGTCATCCGCTGTCGAACTATCTGCAGCGCCTTCACGGTCGTGCGGATTCGATCTTAGAATCGCCTCCATTTCAGCACTCATCCTGAATATATTCGAAACTCTAACATTCGCGCCCATGTCGCAAAGATTTGTGAAAGCATCCCACATGAATGGATTTAATTTCAATGTATCTTCGAAATAACTTATGGCTTTCTTCTTGTCGTCAAAAGCTAGGTAGAGCTTCCCCAGTAAACAGCTGATTGCGGCCGCATCAGGATATCCATGTCGTGAGGATTGCGTGTGTTTTCCAAATGAATTCTGTCCACCCCAACCACCTCTACTCTTTTCCAAAGCTACTATTCCCTGGTTATATTTTGCTAGCGCAAGACACGCTTGCGCATAGACATATGCACATCCAAGATGCTGTCCCCTCATTCCAGGAACTTTCGCGTATTCGAATGCAGAGGCATTATCACCAAGGCGTAGATGGCAGAGAGCGAGCAGATAGGACGTTTCGTGATTCTTTGGCTCGTAGGCATGCAATCGCTCGGCGAAGAAGAGAGCATTTTTGAGGAGGTTGTTGTCGATATGATAGTAAATAAGCTGGTACAACTGGCTTGTAACGAAGGGATTAATGGTAGGCATGGTGGCGGATTGTCGAGAAGGAAGGATCCGGGGGGATAGGTTCAAAGATCGTAATTCGTTATGAGGATGTAGCCATGAAGAGCGTAAAGGACGTGGCTGGACCGAGAGTGAGTTACGTGTCTGAGGGGTATCTTCCTCTTCGTTGATCGCGCTGGTTGCAAGATCTTGAGCGCGCCGGGAACTGAATCGATCTAGAGAAGAGTGACTGGTGCAAAGGACGGAGGGAGGCTATTGCAAGACTGGTGACATTAATATTATTCCGTGTAGGTATTTATGGTTGGTATCGTTGGGTTAAGCAAATAAGGTCTCCGTGAATGTGATCGTAATAACTTCGTAATACCAAATCGTACCCTTACAGAAGGGTGTAAACACTGCATAAAATGACGATGGCGAAGGTGAATGGCAGGTATCGTATGCCGAAGAGGTCGTGTGCGTGACGAGGAGGGATTTGAGAGGTTCAGGAAAGCAATGGCGAAAGACGAGTTCAACCACCTGGTATTGTTTTCGGAGGAGGGTGGTGTAGAGGTAGAGGGGACCTAGGAGAAAAGGAGGAAAACAAGAAGGCTGAAGATGATGCAAATACAAAGAAGGAGCTGTCGATAGGGTCTTGATCGAAGGTCGATACCGTCAACAATATGGTAAAAAGGTCAAACTCCTCTTCCTTAACAATTATTCCTTGTCCATACCAAATAATTCACGTTGTTGCCTCGACCCGTTCAATTTTGCGTCTGTTATGGTTCAGCAGGCTGCGATTGGATTGATTGGCTGGAAGTTTGTGGTACAATTAACCCAGCAACAATTCCGTGGCGTGGCTGTTGTTTACGTATTAGTAAGCTAGGACTTTCCGCGCGCTTGCACCGACCAACCTTTTGATCCTTGCTAACTCAGCCTTATGAATAAAACCCACCTCAATTCCTCAACAACAACAGATACCTTGTTGTTCATTTCATAACCGGAAGCTCTGTTACCTTCGACCCTCCTTCGCCATAATCCCTTCCTCAACCTAACTGATAGGTGCCAAGTTAAAGGACTTCTCGAAAACGCATCGCTGTTCCTCTATCGACGAGTTCATCCCAACTCAAAAAGCCACATCCCAATACCAACCAACAGCGATTACCAACCCGATCTGTGTATAGTGTGTGTGAAGACATCCCCAGATATAATACACAATGGCACAGAAAGCGAAGAAGGATCGAGCGAAGGCAAACACCCAGGCTCTCAATTATCTTCACTATGGCACGTTCGCCGTCAACACTTTGTTCTACGCTTTCCACTCCCTGTATAGCACGCGGAATATCTGGGCGTATGTGTTCTTATCTCTGCCGCCTTGGATAATCGAATGGTTTCTGGAGCACAATAGCCGTCCAACTGTCGACAAAAATAGTGGAAAATTAATTTCTGCAGGGGAAGATCTTGCAGCACCGGGCTTGACCGAATACTTCTTTGACATCATCTGGATGCACTGGATCTCTTTGATTGCAGTCATGATATTTGGGAACTGGGGTTGGCTGGTCTATTCAGTTGTGCCAATATTTGGAATGGTCAAAGTGTTTGGATTGTGGAAGGGCGCAAGAGGTATGATGGGTGGTCAAGGACAACAAATGCCAGAAGAACAAATACCTAAGGGAAGCGGAAACAGGAAGCAGAGAAGACAGCAATAAACGCTTCTGTATTGTTAGAAGTCTGTTGAACGGGTGGTCTCAATACTAAACGTGCGACTCAACGCAGTTATGCGCCGCCATTGCGCAGACCAGCCTAGCTCGATCTCCGTTCCTACCCTACGGCTTCCGTCCTGTCCAGAATTCTATATCTGCATCTGTGACGTCTTTAACCAGTACATGTATATGTTCTAGAGCTCTAACACTTTGCAACGCAACCCAATTCTTGAACCACATCACTCGATTTCTATCGCCACCAAGCCTGTCCACAAAAGTTCTCTTCACAAAATCATTAATGATCTTCCTACTCTCGTCTGTCACATCGCCCGTTGTCTCATCGGTAGCTATTGGTGTTTTCGACCATACCACTATATGAGTGATGTCCTTCGTAAGACCATAAGGCCAGTCATTGAGCAAGACCTTGTAGTCGGACAAGTCATCAAATGGAATCGATGAATTATAAGTAAATGGTGGAGCGCCCCATGGGAGACGATGCTGCAGAAGATAATTCATCATGCTTCCATACTTTGCTTTGGTCTCTGCTGACCATGTCATATAACGGCGAAGATCGGACGGTTTTCGCTTTAGAATTGAGAGGTTGTTTTCGGCTGTAGATATATGTCAGATTGAGATAAAATTAGAAATGATGTCATGTGAGCAAACTGCTTTAATATTGAGGCCCACAGCGTCTATCATTGTAGGAGCTGTTTTTATCGTAAAGTTCCGTGAACGCGCAACTAATCATCCAAGCAACTTCAAACAATAAGGAACGGTCCCTAGAGGTTGCAACTCACCAATAATCACCTTCAGCTCCTCCCAATCATGCAGATGGAACTCCTCATCGGTTTGCGATAAAACCCATCTATCCGTGTCTGTTAACGGAAATGGAGAGTCGGCAAAAGTAGTTTCCTTCTCCTTAGTCTGCTCATTCAGTAATTCCCCCATCTTAACACGAAGTTTTAATAATTTTCAGCCGTGCCTCAGCCCTGTTGAAGACGTGATGTTGAAACGTATCCATTCCTATCTAATTGTAAAATGTTGAAGGATATCTTAGCCTATTCGGGGTATATTTCGGCAAGCGAGCTCCAACCCCAGCTCCGAGCACAAAATAAAAAGTTAATCCCGAGCTAGCGGGTGGACAACCGCAACACAGTAAACCTCATACCATTTCCTTACACAGTTCGGTTTTCCGCAGAACTACTTAAGGATTTGTTGGCCGCGGGATATTGGTCTGACACATTTCTGACACCTATATCTTTTGGCTTTGCCGGAATTCTTCGTGGGCACGTCTTGCAGAAAGGATCCAAGTCGGCCTCAACAATTTGACCCACCAAATTCGTCAAGATGAGTTCAGCATCTGCGAAGCAGAACAAGTTCCTATCGAGTGAATACATCAATGGAATATACATTCCCTCTGGTCTTCTGGTATTTGGATGCTTGGTTGTGAAGAAGGAATGGGTTCCTTTTGCCGTGGCGCTCGCTGCGCTTCTCGGAGGTTTCAAAGTCTGGTCATCTCGTAAGTAGCCATCTCGCATATACGGGTTCAACTTCATTTAACGCCAGCCTTATTGAAAATTCTGCAGGTGAACAAACTGTTCTCAAACCTACCGAGTTCCAAGATTTTGAGCTTAAGGAGAAAACGATCATTTCTCATAATGTAGCAATGTCAGTCGATTCCTCCGCCACCCAACATTGAAATCACATCCTCTAACATCTTCACAGCTATCGGTTCAGCCTTCCTAAGCCAACCTCAATTCTCGGTCTTCCAATTGGTCAGCACATCTCAATCGCCGCAACTCTCACTCAACCAGACGGACAAGCCAAAGAAATCGTTCGCTCCTATACCCCCGTCTCCGGCGACCACCAGCCTGGATACTTCGACCTTCTGATCAAGTCCTATCCAACCGGTAACATCTCCAAACACATGGCTTCTCTCACTGTTGGCCAAACCATCAAAGTTCGAGGTCCAAAGGGTGCAATGGTTTATACTCCAAACATGGTTCGTCATTTCGGTATGATTGCTGGTGGAACTGGTATCACTCCCATGTTACAAATTATACGTGCAGTTATCAGAGGCAGACCTACCGGTGACAAGACTGAGGTTGACTTGATTTTCGCCAATGTAAACCCTGAGGATATCCTTTTGAAGGAGGATTTGGATGGTTTGGCTGCTGAGGACAAGGGATTCAGAGTTCATTATGTCCTGAACAACCCACCTGAGAACTGGGAGGGTGGTGTTGGCTTTGTTACTCCTGAGATGATCTCTGTAAGTCTACTCATTAGCTCCCAACTATGTGCTCAATACTGACCTGTTGTAGAAATGGCTACCAAAACCAGCAGCGGACGTCAAGCTCTTGCTCTGTGGACCACCTCCAATGATTAGCGCAATGAAGAAGGCATCTGAAGGCTTGGGATTCGCGAAGGCACGACCAGTCAGCAAGTTGGAGGACCAAATCTTTGCCTTTTAGACTGAAAGTCTTCTCGGCGATGTTGGTGCGGTGATGACACTGATGAGAATATGCTAAAATAGAGTAAATATGTGGTTGATGAAAATGAAGTCAGAAATAGAAAAGTTTTATCACGATTTGGTTTATGCTCATGTGGATTAAGTAGGATTCTCGTAGGAATATGGGGAATCCAGTAGAGGGTGTTCGGGTTTGCATGGGGAGATGATTCTGAGGTAGCATCCAGGAGCAAATAATGAAGCATCACTTGAGAAATCTCAACACTTCAAAGCTTTTTATCCATTCAAATTCCATTCTTCGCTGGCTCAGCAATCTTCCTTGAATGCCCTCTTCAAATCGCCCTTTATTTTCCGCTTCAAGTCTCATCGTTCATCAGCATTCCGAAATTTTAGAATAAAGTGGTTTCTTTCACCGGCATAGATCCAGTACTTTGGTGAACAGCCGGTCGGGACCAAAATGCTTGGCATAGATCAAGTGCTGGCTGGGGTTCACGATGATCGTCGCCGGTAAGATGGTGTAGGTAGTGCTATGAGGCTAATCACGTCTAATCCCAGGACACTTTTTGTATTATTACATCAAGTCAAAAACTTATTGCCCGGCAACATAAGTTCTGATATGCTTGTAGGAGCCTAAGCTCTAACATTGTGTGAATCGTGGTCGGCCCATCTCTCTGCTAGGTGCGGAAATTTTGCTCCTCAGAAGAATGTTTGTACATGAATATCTAGGCACCGGCACATGCTACGGAAAATCCAATTGCCCAGTCTATGTTTGGATCTCCGGTGAACGATTCACGGTGGGGGCTGGTAGTGTGCCGACTTATGATGGATCTTGCTTCGCTTCTGAGGATATTGTGGTTGTTAATTTCAGCTATCGTATAGGTCCGTTCGGTTTCCTTGCTCATCCTGACCTCTCTGCCGAGTTTGGTCACAATGAATCCGGTAATTACGGTCTTTTGGATCGGATTCACGCTTTGACTTTGCTTCGCTCTGAGATTACAGCGTTCGGTGGCAACCCGGAGCACATGACTGTAGGTGGCAATCAGCTGCTTCCGCCAGTGCTTTGGATGTGATGTATAGTCCTTTGACCGAAGGAAGAATGGTGGGATGTATTCCAGAGAGTAGTGCACGAGGTGTCCACAATTCTGAAACTTGCACGCTTGTGACCAGCTATCGCGACCAGGACGCGGCCGAAGCAACAGGTGTCGGCTTCCTCTCCAAATTGACCGTTACTTTCTATTTTTAAAATCCGCAACATCAGCATGGATAATCTTCTCAAATACGATGGGGAATCCGATACCGTGTTCGTAGGCAACGCCTTCGAAAAGGCGACTACTTTCATAGACCACCTGCATGGCGCCCCGCCATGGACGGTTATGTCCTCCCGCCAACGACACCACCACCGCTAATAATGCCAGCAACACCATGTACCGCGACTTCAGCCGCGTCTTACCTGAGACTGGGCCACCGCCTGACACGCCGGCGGAGCCAAGAGCAGCGTTTATGTATACTATTTCACACATGCGCCGCCCAACCAAACCGATGGTGTCTACCACGGCGCGGAGTTGTGGTATGCGTTTGGGAATGTTCTCACGTACTACAATTTGACTTGGACGGAACAGGACTATGCGTTGCAGGCGCAAATTTCGGAGTACTGGGCGAATTTCATCAAGACGGGGAATTCGAATGGAAGCGGCTTGGCGGACTTCCTGGCTACTGGTAAGGAGAAACAGATTATGTGGTTGGGTGATTCTATGGGTGCTTCTTATCTTACTACTACCTCTGGGAAGTTTCAGTTTATGCAGAATTTCTTTTCCCAGCAGATTGAGTTTTAGAGGGGGGAGACTTGCGACGATGGAAGGTGTCTTGGGTGTGACGCGTCGTTGATTCTGAGTAACTATCAACCAATTGGGGGCGTTTAAAATTTAACACCGTGGAATTCAAGAGGTCACACCTTCGACGTCTTTCTTTCCTCGCTGTATATATGTGTTTCATATTGGAATAAATCATGCAAATGAATATCTTCCAATTCGTATTGCCCCTTTTCAAAACTGCTTCATGACATCGATGCGCCGAGAACTCTAATTAAGGAACAACAGCAGGACGGACTCCATGAGGTAACATGCGGTTTTTCAATTCAGTACAAGATTCGTTCACGAAACTCTCACGCTAAATGAACTATACTTTGGAACTTAGTACCCGCATGTAACCTTGTCCTGAATGTATACTGACACGGCGAAATGGACTTATTCGGGCCATACCCCCCGACCCTTTATTCCTCCACGCCTTGGTCTCGCTTACCTCCGTACTTAGATCCCCTCTTCGGCTTCGAAAAACAGGCCGATTCGGGACAATATGTTGTAAGTTGTACCTAACTTAGTGCTGTCAACTGAATATACTAGATACTCTAAGATATTGTAAGATTCTCGTTGTCCACACATCTTTTGGACATGATCGTCGACCTGTTATTTCTGCACTGGGCGGTACACCCTATGCTTCATACTAGCGGCATGACTCATCCTAGTACCAAACTTAATATATGTTCGGGTTACTAAAATAGTCACCCGAGTGAATACTTAAATTACTCTGGTTCCCTTTTTATTCTTTTCTTTGAGTCGTACCGGATTTGGAGCGCGCACAGCAGTATTCAAGTAACCTAGCAACTACGAACAGCAACACCACCATGGACGAAATGAAGGAAATGTTGCTGCAATTGCAACAAACGCTGTTCTACGCTCGATACGGCGATATCTTTGCTCAGATTTGCAAGAGAGTGACAGACGAAGATGTGTCAATGGAAGTACTTGGGTGGCAGCAACTATAGAACGGCCGTTGGACATCACTCGCAGAACAGATTCAGGAAGAAATCGAGCCGTAAGATCGGTATATGAACAGAGACCGGCTGGAAGAGTATACTGGGCAGACGGACTTTCCAATCCATAGACTTATCCATTCGGCGGCCCGAGCAATCGACATTGATTCTCTCCACGCAGTGAAAGTTGTTCATCTCTACGTACAAGAAAACCAACTTCTCCATTCGAATCTTGACCAGCTGATTGAAACTGCCCAGTTTCCGAGGCTGGTGCAAGTGTTACGGCATGATCTCAGGGATATCCCGAAAGTAACTCCACGATCGTCGAAAGACTTCTGCGATAGGATAACGACTATTATCAGATGCCATATTGACATATGGTACGATATCCATAAGGGTTTGGAGGACACGTATTCGGCATGGAACAAGAGCAAGAGTCTGCTAGAGCGTTGCAAGGATCTGAGGGCGAAGAAAGGCATTGAATCTCATCAACGCGAACTTATTATGAGTATTTTGCAGCGGATGAAGAGGATAGAAGATAGAAAGAATAAGAGAATGGCAGGAGAGAGACAGGATAAGAGAAGGGCTGAGGAAATGGACATCGTGAATAATATGCTCACTGTCGCGTTAGGGTTGGAGTCTGGCAGAAATTTACCAAGACGTGTGGCACCTGCCGATTGGGAGGAAGAACGGAAGAAGCTTGAGAAGCAAAAGGCTGACTGGAAAAGAGTCCAAGACATGTCAGATATGGTGCTAGCTGTTTCCGCGAAATACAAGCTGGACTATGGGGACATCGGGCCTCCTCTGGAGAATATGGAGGACGATATGTTAGATTAGCTGAATATCATTTTCGGAGTCTTAGCTACGATTTTGGCACCGGGAGGTACTACTCATTGTCGTCCGTTATGCTCGCCGATAATATCAATTCGAAAGTTTCTTGATCCTCTGATAGGCGAAGCGCATATTGATTCAAGGGTACACTGGTGTATGGTGTGGTTTCAGAGGAACTATCGCTCCACGAACGTCAATCTCCTTCTATCGAGCTGACACGCACGAGTATCACGCGGTTTCGCGGGAAAAGTGGTGATGGGAGTTATCGGGGGCGCCATCTTTGTAGTCTTCATCATACTTACTCTTGTGCTTATAGAGTTATCCTGCAAGGAAGTTGGTCTTACCCACCTCTGTAGAGCCTCAACAAGGTTATTATGTAATTCAGAAACTCTCATGCTGACAAACTTCGTTCGAAGATTATCCATGATTTGGTGCGGAGACTGATCGGTGAGCTCCCTTATCAGCATCGATGTTTGGAAATAACTTTCGGTATATTCCTCACTCAAATATATGATTGGACGTGGTCTCGGGCGGGGAACGAAAGAGATCCGACTCATGAGATCACGATTTGGCCGCTGCAGGCATGGGGTAGAACTAGCTGTACATGGGGTAGAACCAACTATAGATGGGAATAGAAAAGGTTCGTATTATACATGGGGAGAATACAGCCGATATTGATAAGGGAAGACAGTGCTAGTGTAGATTGATTGATGAACGAACGATCTACAAAAATTTATATTTAATGATTTAGTGAAGTCTCGCTCGGCTCAGCCCAAATATGTCCCATATTGTGACAACAAGAGCCTAGCCCCTAGGCTTCCGCCCCCGCAGTGGCTTGGGCTCACAAAATAAAGGGGCTGTCTGCTCCACAAATGATCGAAACGTTACCCACAATTTCCTCCTCACTGATGCCCTGACAACCAATACATAGGAATCTTTCGTACAATAAGACAATTCTTGATTTCTGTGAGACGCGTTTCTCGCGTCGCCAGGCGCTACAGCTGCAGAGGCGTCAATGAATGTCTTACTCTAATCATGCTGCAATAGTGTACATGGAATAGAGGTGAAGGCTCGATTCAGCTCATAATCTGCCACTATACACAACTCGTCCAAAGCCCAGAATATTAATCATGTAGTTGGTGAAAGTGAGAAAGGAGAGAGTTAGGTAATCTACAGACACTTAAATATGGGATGTGAGTGAAAATGTTAAAATAGTTCAACACATATACCTGCGCTGAATATGAATTAACTACTCACACCTCCCTTTAAGGATCTTAAATATAACTCGGACCGCCGGTTGCACCCTAGTCGTTCGTACCTGCAATGGACAAGCATTCGAAAGGGCACAGAGGTGGAGACATAGCTTATGCAAGGCTAGCATACCCCAACTCTCCTCTAGATGAACGGACTTTTACGAGCATAGGCAGCAGTTGTTTCCGACGAAGTATTACCCTGCTTGCGTCGTCTAGAATCTAGATGAGCCAAATCAAGAAGGCCAACTTAGATAACGATCTGTTAGCCAAGCCCGGGAGAAACAGACTAGGAGGCAGTGTAGAACAAGACAAACCCAGGATGATCAGGTTAGATGCTAGTCATAAGAAGATGATCATCAACAGGTTTAGCCGCTATTGTCGAGTACTTCGGTATTCTAGCCGGACATCGTTTGGCTGACGAATCACTTCGCTCCTAAAGAGCAAACCTAGTTTAATGTGAAACAAGATCTGCGTGGGGTAGACGCAAGGTTAGTGTGCAAGTCGTTGCGACACCATATCTAATCCCCACAGGGCATCTCTAAGTGGCTGGTCGCTTTGTGCATCCACTGATACTGTTGTCATCGAAAAAGACTATATTAAATTCTATAAAGTGGATGTCAACGGTTCCCCTGTTTAGTCACAGTAGCGGATCTGCGCTTCGTTTGTCTTGAGTTAATTTTCTGTCGCTATCAAGCGACCGATTTCTGAATTCGCAAAGGTAATATGAAACTTGAAACGAAGGACTGGTGAGAAGTTTCACTGTCAAAAATACTGTAGTACTGTACATAGGTGTAGTACGCCTATCATGCAAGTGGAGTTCTTTGACAACCCCACTCGGTCACTATTTGATTCAAGGGTGACCCGGTGCAAGTAAAGAGCTGGATGGCACTTTGGCAGTAACATGTCGAGAGCCTCTTCGTAGGAGTGGTTGATTCTTTCATATCCCTATCCCATGTTCACTTAAACATGAGAATGAGGGCCAGGGCGTCAAGACTATTGTACAACATGGCCAATTGGCTAATTTGTTCTGACTAATGACCTTAAACTACTATCGCAGATATGTCGTTTCTATTTCTCCAAGCTGAGTATAGATGCGTGGAACCCAGGACGATAGATATGTACTCAAAGCCAAGCGGAGGAGAAGTCATAAAGCTTATAGAAACCGTCCCTCGCCGTAGATAAAAGTCCAACAATCGAGAATTTGTGACTTCACCATCATCTTCACTCCACACACAAGCCTTTGACGACCAGAGACCGCCTGATTAATTTCACTCTTGCCACAAATTCCTTTTCTTAGTCTCCGCATTCGATGCAAATTTATAGTATTCAGTCAAGCAATTACAAGAGATAATCTCATTAAAAGCACCATTCATCTCTATCTCAAGATTAGCTAGAGTTGCCAGGCACGAAGATATTGCTCGAAAGTAGGAATTGACAGAAAGGAGATTATTCATGTGTAAGCCAGCCCTTCTTCCCAATTGAACGGATGTCATTTGCCATCACAATGATAAGAAGTTGAACTAATTTGCCGAATAGTTTCTTCCAGCAACGATCCCACCCTGATATTTGGCCTCATCTCAACCTTCGTTGCCATCGCCGGAATAGTTATTGCAGCTCTTCTTGCTAGACGTCAGACCGATAGCTCTAGAGGTATGTGAGATCCATGAATTACACTAAGGAGGGAGGCCTCCAAGCAAAGGGTTGTGCTGATATAACAAGCAACAGTAAATGCAAGATATGTCACGGATAGTGATGTAGAGGCCGCTCCACCACTTCATAATTTCTACCTGACTACCCCTCATATCAATGATGGTATCGTAATAGAGGAGATACAACTTCTGATATCACGTCGGATTGCGAATCCTGCTCTATGGAGGAGACACTGAGAAAGAGACGACAAAGAGCTACCGACTCGGAAGTACACGGGATATCTGCAAACATTCCACTCACATAAGCTATACTGTATACAGCGACTACTAATGTGCTTTAATTATTATTGTTGTTTTATGTTATTTGCATGCGTTTGGGAGGGGGCGCTGCAGTACGATCAAAGTTGACGCTTGGATGCACGGGATATATTGTTGACGGTAAACACCCAGGTTCGGATTGTGGGACGGCGCATTGGATAGATTCGAGCTGTTTATGAATATCTGCTTTGTATTATAGCCTGCTTTTTCGTTGCAAAATTTTGTATGTAGATAGAACTCCAGCAGCTTACCTGCCAGTGGTATCTTGCCATTTCGCTCTCAAATCCTGTAGCGAGCCACAATCTAACGTTTGATCCTCTCTGTAATTTCATCTTGTTTGCACCTTTGCTGTCAATGACTATCCTTTACAAGATGCCATAAACCGAGATGCGGCTTTCATATTCGTGCTGATAATCGGGCCAATCTCTAGGTGAGATGAGACAGTAGCTCATACAGTCTGACCTTTTCGCGGTAGAAATTTACAGTCGGCCTAGCAACCGTAGGTTCAGCTAAGCCTTACTGTGCAGCAACTGATATTGTGCCAAGATCGCTAGAACATTCTGGAATAGTTAGGGGTGTAGTAGCGTGGGACTAACTCAAAGGAGACACCGAAAAGAGACTGCAGAAAAGTAATCGTAAATAAGATGGATTGTGAGGTTTATGATGATGTGCGAGGGTGCAATCCGAAGTGGGCTTTTATCCTCTCACACGCTAAGCTACTTTAGTTAACTAAACAACTGGAAGCACCTGCCTCAACAACTGCGAGAGGCTCAAAATGAGAAAGCTCGAGCCGTGCCGACTTAGCTCAACGACCTCACCCCTTTCCTTTTCACCAATGCTGATCTCTAGGGAAAGAATTGTCGCGGCGGGGCAGATCTTGATTCTACATGTATATGAAAGGAATATCCCGCCGTCAACAGCTCGTGCGACTGCAAAATCCAAATTTCGCTCACATTTTAGGATCTTCGGGACACTGCACCCAAGACATCGGGACTATGCATTACGGACAGCGAGTGGTCCTTCTAAGTGAATGGTTTCGTGGCTTAACCTGAGGCAGGGTATTAGAAGGCTAGAAGCTCACACTGTTTGCTCTTTCTCTTCGCAAATACAAGACGATGGCGTGCGCCCAGGATTGCTTGGTCTGAATGTAAAAAAGAAGAGCATCAATCAGATCTATATCTATATCTTCTATATAATATTAACGTCAGCCCGGACCACTTCTCAAAAACACGGCCCATGTGACTTCAAAAATACACCCCATGTGACCCGGCCGAGCCTGAGGCGAGGCCTGGTGCTCCGTAAGGAGCTCTACGCCAATGAGCGTCAGCGATTAGGCCCTGTTCCGCATGCAAGTAGCCAGAAGCGTAGCATGTTGCGCTGTACAATTTTCAGCCCGACGGGAGAGGAGGTGCCCATACGGCATATCACCAACAACCAAAGGAGTGTTTTGACCATCCGTCATAATTAACATCACTAGATGCTCATCATATACGACCACAAAGCGACCACAAAGCGACCAGAAAGCGACCATCAATAGGCCTGCTAAGGTAATCAGTGAATTCGAAATTATTTATCCTTGCTAAAACCAACAGTTGAAGTCAGCTCTCACTTTTTCTGTTATGGCGAAAATTTTTGTTCTTTTCTTGATACACGATTTGTTTGTGAATTTTTACTGAGCTTCTGAAAATACCTCCAAACAGACCAATTTGGCAAGTGCAACAACAACGACAATGGCAGAATTGACTTGGCTTGAGGCAGTCTTCAATCATCTTGTATTGCCACCGAAGCTCCCCGACCGACAGGACACGAATTTAGAAAGCATCCAACAAAGCATTCTGAGGCGTCTTATTCAAGCTTGCGATACCTTGGAAAAATCCACCAGTAATGAGTTCAAAAACACCTGGGCTTCTGTTCGGCGATCGCTTCTTGTTTGTCGCGACACAAATTTAGGCCACCTGGAGAAAGTGTCGATGTTAAAAGCGTTTGCTGATCTCGAAGCAAATGATATCCTGATCTTGCATGTGGTGGAACAAAATGCAGCTCTCCTCATTCGGCGGAAAATCAAGTAAGCATTAAAACTCGAGCAATAGACTATCCAAACTCTAACCAAAGCAAATTAGTGATGGCGTAAATACTGTCATCTTCGAATCTTTCGAAACTTCACCTTCCTCCGAGCCTGTTCTTGCATCTGAGAACGCACTGAAATGGGATTTTCCTGGGCGCTCAGCCGGAATACCCGTGGAAGAATTCAACAAAACTTCTTTCCGAGAGAGTCTAGCCATCTTTCTTGAGCAGGCTAGCATGGAGTCTCTACATCAATTCAGGGCACACGTATTCAAGGCGAGAGCATCTGTTATTGAGTCTCGCGACACAACCGATCCGGCTCTTATCACGCAAATGCTCCTCACGTTGCTTGAGGCAGTTGGATCACCGGCCGATGTTCCCCGACTCAGAAAACGTATTCGAGACGACGTCAATATCCGCGACGCCGAAATACCGTGGAGAAGATTGCCGTTCTGGCTCGTTCTTCGTGTTTCTATCCAGCGACAACTCTGTCTTGCTCTTGGTGACGAGTCCGGCCGAGTTCACTACAAATTTTTCATGTGCACTGTGCTTGCCGAGCTTCTCGAAGAGTGTGCTGGGAAACTTCATCCGGAGTTGACGATGACTCTCCAAGCTAAATTGTGCCGGCGACTCGCGAAGCTCGAATTGGACAAGCATCAGACCCACTCTAACAAGGCTATCTATGAGCAACTCTTTGGTTTGACTGGTCCAGTGTTCACAGCAATCACGCAGAAAGTTAAAGACCAAATTGAGTCCGCGTGGGACAACTTCAAGAAAGCAGCAACCAGAAAAATTTTACCTCTGCCCCTTCGCGCCAACAATAAGGATCTTCATGTGTCCCTTCCAAACAGCAAGCCGTATGTTAATAGTGTTCTCAGCCTTCCTTGGAAACAACGTAGACATCCTGGGGCCGTAGGTGTGCTTCCCTCATATGACGGTGCTATGAAGCAAGTTGAAAAGTTTGCGGATAGATGCTTCAATCTAGCCGAACTAGAAGCCAGGATTGAGAAGGAACGCAGTTTACCACCGGAAGCTGCAACAGATTGCCATAATCGCTGTGTCAACCTAGCCAAGTCGATTAATAATTTGTTCACCACCACGGGAAATGTTTACGACGCCATACCGGAACAAACAAGTATTTTTATATTGAGTCTATTTGAACTATGGGTACAAATGGATGCGTGTGCTGTAAAAGCCTGCCCACTCCTTCTCGATTATGCGCCGGTATTTGCACCTGAGCTGCTTGACGTTTTGCAACTCCCTACGTTTCAATGTATGCAACGCCTTCAGAGAATCCAAATACATCTCTCAAAGAGATGCAACGATGCTCAGTTTGCTCACATGACAATTTTCAGCGAACCAGATGAGCACTGCTTCGCCGTACGTTATCTAGAGCGTTCTTCTAGACTCTGCAAGTTGAGACAAGCGATCGAAAAGGACTCAGCCACGTCCCGTGGGCAGAAAGAATCTGAATGGGTTAAAGCTTGTGAAAAATTTGACGACCTTACACAAAGGATATCCGCAGCTACCTGTATTTGCCCACCCAAGCCTTACAGAAATCAACCTGGTACAAAATGCACGAAGTGCAAGGACCGAGCATCCAGGAAACGAGTAAAAGTTCGCATCCACGAGGACTTCCTCCCTGAAAATGATGTTAAGAAAGCAGCAGTAGTATTTGAGCTCGAAATTCCAAAGTTTCTAGCTGCTTATCGAGATGCTACATTCATGATATTTGCTAAGATGGCGCATCCATATAAGCCTGGTACGTCTTCGGCGCCGGCGATGCTATTGAAAAGTTATCCTCAACTTCAGCGTTACATTGCGTCAGTTCCGGACGGTATCTCACTTGCATCTAAGAAGAAGTCATTTTTACAGACACATTTCAAGATGCTCAAAATGAAAGTCGATATATCCAATGTTCTGTTACCCCTTGGACTAGACTTTGCATATTATGATATCAAGTCAGGTATATGGCTGAAAGATCTCGACAGACAATTAACGTTCCAACATCTCTGTGGTATCTTTGTACCGCGCAGCTTGAAAGCCTCAGTTATTCCACCATCAATACATCCTCTTCCCAACGTCGATGGACCATCATCCTATGAGATTATAGCTAGTCATACTAAGTGTCCGTCAGAACTCTCCATTCACGAGTTCATGAGCTACCAAAGCTTACTCTCAGGAAAGCATCGTCGCTGGTTAACTCTGCTGGTCGAATTGGGTGCCTCCAACTTAGATTTCAGCGTCGAAGACACTATGAATATCTTCAATCAGCTTGCTATACAGGCAGGACCATCGCAAGATCAGACAGAGGCTTTACGAGATATTCACTCGGTGTTTCGGGATGATTTGTTTTGTCAGCGCTTGGTGGAGCAAATCGATGCCCGCCTTCGTAACATATCCACGAACTGGCGTGAGACTCATTGTATGGAAATACTCATCACTTTAACTCTTCGAGTGTTCACCTTAACCTCTGGGTTACATCGTCAATCTGCAGAAAGATTGATCAAAATCGCGCGTCAGTCAACTATGCAATGGATTTCCCGGCTTCGTGATGAAGTTCAGAATTCAACACAAGCTGATATCGCTGAGACAGCTGCAGGGTACGCATTCTGGGCTGCTTTACTCTGTCGAAGAACCTTCGTCATCTTCTTGGAATCGACCAAAGTAATGGAACCAGAAGAGCTGTGTTGCTTCATCCAAGCCTCGGTGGCTTTACAGGAGAATCTCGCTGTAGATATTGAGAAGTTAACCCCGAGTCTGAAAGGCATGCTGATCAGAGATATGAAAATGGCATATCAGCTAAGGATTATTATCAAGCAGTCTATTCAGTCTAGCCCTAGCTCCTTGGGAACTGCGATTGATGCAACTTTGTCCAATTCTGGAAGTTGCGATGGGAGGAGTTACTCTGAATGGCGGTTCCTTTCTTCTCCAAGTCAGAGATGGGCCGTGTCAACTATGACATCTACGGCAGAGAATTACACAATGTCTCAGTTGGTTCAATACAATTTCGTTGAGGGACACTTGTTAGTAGATGGTAAACCGCTGGGGAGCTTACCGGTGGAGATCAGAGAATCAGAGGATGTCAAGGAGCTTTTTGGAGATAAGCACCTCCTTACCTTTCCTTCGCCGCTCAGTGGTATGAGTCATTTCGCGCGAAATCCCGTGAACGGCAATGAAGTTCATAATGTTCATTTCGGTCTTCGTGAGCGTCGTGTGGTTATTCGCGCTGTTACCAAAACCGGTATCCTAGAGTATATTCCTCGACGTGTGTTTACAAGCAACGGTACATCTGATCTACCCTTGGCTCTTGTTGAAAATTGTGTACACTGGCTCAACATTCATACACGGCGTCTGGAAATTCGAAGGAAACCTAACATATGGAAGACCAAGCTGAGCGATTGGGTAATCGATTTCGGGAACCAGCGGGTACAGCGAAATAAGGTATCCTTAGTAGATCCTCAATCAGATCTCTGCAGGCGCGTTGCTGAAATATTCCAACATTTCGAAGACCCACAACGTTTGACTATCTATCAGCCTGATATCGGAAGACTCTGCGTCGAGATGCGGCATCTTGAGTTATCCTTCTTTATTAATAAGAAGCATCTCCTTCAGTGTCGAGAGCTTCATGCGGAAGTTGACCCGAACCAAGATGCTGGGACACTTTACGGCCTTCAGAGCAAGATCGTGCTCCGTGATGTGGTTGACAATAAACGGAGAAGTATAATTACACCATTGGGGAGTGTCATGTACAATCGCCAGGGCGTGCATGTAGCCATTCGAGTGAACAGCGCTAACTGTTATGGCAAATTCGGAATTGACGATGTCTTGGGACGAGTATCTTGCCCACCCGAGCCACTACTACTATACTCGAAGGCACTGTTCCACGCATATACCTCATTTGTTCTGCCGGATCCTCTTACTGGGCGCACAGGTGTAGAAGAGGCTCTCCATACACTTAGTTCAGGCTATTGTCAACCCTGGACCCCGCTGGGCGAAGCTCCTGCTTCAATTCTCGAGGCCATTCAAAGTCTAACCCCTCTCAGAGAGTACTACCCCAGGGACAAAAGAAGCCTCCAGACTGTGATCTGGGATAAACACCTTACTATGAATATTCAGCATGATAGTTACAAGCCTCTTGTCATGGAGATACTGGCTAAATCAGACCGACTCAAGGCCTTCTCGGCGTTAAATCATGAGACGACAACTTTTGACATTGAGAGTCCTTCTCACCTTCTAAAGCGTAGTGAAGGTCGGCGTTATCTTTACGAACGTGACACGGCAAACAAATATGAACCGTCAGTTTGGAACGATATCGTCTACAATCCCAGAGACCGGCAGGCCAATTCACGACAAGCCATCAATGTCTTCGAAATAGTGAAGCTCTTTCGCAATACTTATTTTAAAATTGAGATCCAAAACTCGCTTCCTCATATTCTCCAAGGTTGGAGCGTCATTGGCGGATTTCAAGACGAGCCTGAGTCGGGGGACAACCTCATATGCATCAGTGATCTCATCGATAACAACATTGCTGAGCAGTGGGGGAGCCTTGTGAATATCGGTCGAAATACTAATGCGCATAATCCGTACACGTTCATATTTAGGCTTGCTCTTCTGTCCTTTAGTACAAACTCTGATATGGATACGATCAGGGTGTTGGCTGCATTCGGTTGTTTGGATGAGCTGAAAGCACTGAAGCCACCATCCCGGGGCTCATTTAGTGGGTTCAAGTTCCGCGAATTCCCAACGCATGAATGGCTCTACGATTGCATCGCTGCTGACTACCCCACTTTTGATATCGACTATGGAGGAACTGAAATCCAAAAAGATTCGACAAAAGAGAGACACCTGGTTCTTTGCCAGACTGAAGGGAAAAGATTAACGGATTTCTTACTACACCAGTGGCCCATCTCAATTCCTGTGGTAGAGAGCTTCAAACCATGCCTAATTGACGTCAACTTAGCACTAAGAAGAATTTTACCTGAGTGGCAACGGCTTTATCAGAATTTGAAACTCTCAAGGTATGCTGCTAAAGTTCAGCAAATCCTAGATCGCTACCAAGGCCCAATTTCCATCACAGCACCGGTACCTTGGAACAGCCAGTGTATATCTTATTATGCGCCACACCGTGGTCAGATTATTCCAAAGCTTTCTGATGATCTTCTGAAGAAGTCTGGCCCTCTTTGGAGTTATATACTTCCAAGTGGTAGAGCACCAGCCATCAAGGTTAGGTCCCAAAATACGGAGTCAGTCAAGGAGTGCAACTACAGGACTCATAAGAGTGATTACCGTGTTGAGAACGCTGAGCTAGGTACAATTCTTGACCCATTTATCAAGTCCCCAAATCTTCTCCGTCAACAGTACGGAAACGACTTGAAGAAGAGTCTAACTGCACTTGAGAACCTCCGAAAGCCGCCCGAACCTGAACAAATAGTTCCAACTCTTATTTCAATGAATGAGAGCATCGAAAAGACGCAAAAAGTTTTAGACTCCAAGCTTGACGACATCAGGACAGCTCTATCCGACAGAAATAATTGCTTTCAATGGCTTCAGCAGGGTAATTTGTGGCCATGCATCACACCGATCACCATTCTTGAGCAGTTACGGTCAAGCTCCAATCATAAATTTGGAAATAAAATGAAAAAGAGTTTAATTTCTTATGGAATCTCAATTACAGATTTACAAAAGCTTCTTCGAATGAAACATGCTCAATTGAAGAACAACCAAAGTAAGGTTCTTGAGGAATGGCGTAATGTTGGCCATGAAAACTGGAATTCACATGATTTTCCTGACTGGCTACTCATTGAAATTGAAGGTGATCTCCTCATCCGATCTGAGCAAATAGAGGTCGCCCATGCGATTATATCGCCGGCATCTGGATCTAACTCGGTAATGCAAATGAACATGGGAAAAGGTAAGCAAATCATCCCTTTATCGTACAAACTCTAAGCGCCAGCGCCCATGACAATACTCCCTTCTGCGCTACGACAAAGTTCATTCAACATACTAAAACCTTTAGGCAAATCTTCTTGCATTGTACCTATGGCCGTGGCAATCTTAGCAAACAAAAAGCGGCTCTCTCGCCTAATTGTACCCAAGGCATTGTTGTTGCAGACAGCCCAGACAATCCAGTCTAAGTTAGGAGGACTGGTGGGTCGGGAGATCAGGCATATCCCATTCTCTCGCCGAACACTGACTTCCCCGAGCATGTTACGAGCTTTCTCTCAGCATCATCACGAAACCCTTCGCTGTAGCGGCGTTATTCTTACCACTCCGGAACATATCTTGTCGTACAAGCTCTGCGGGCTCCAGCGTCTTGCAGACTCAAAGCTTGAAGAAGCGGGAGAGATGATTAGATTCCAGTCGTGGCTAACCAGTACCTGTCGTGATGTCCTTGATGAATCCGACTTCACGTTAGCGGTTAAAACTCAGATGATTTACCCAAGTGGCCCGCAGGTGTCCATCGACGGTCATCCACATCGCTGGGAGATACCACAATTACTCTTGTCAATCGTAGAGGATCATTTACCAAGTCTACAACGCGACTTCCCAAGAAGCATTGAGGTGATCAGGCGACCTGGAGGCTTCCCAATGATACATTTCCTTCAGAGTGACGTTGAAGATGCCTTGCAACTCCGACTGACAAATGATATCTGTGATGGTCGGGTTCCTTTTCTTCGCTTAGCGGAATCGCAAATACCTACGAATTATCTTGGGATCAAGCGCGTTCTGCTAGAGAAGAACCTTGAGTATGGTTCGATAGAGGAAGTGTCTCAATACTTCGTTGATAAACATTCGGCAGGTAGTAAAATCCTCCTTATCCGTGGCCTGATCCTCCATGGAATCTTGTTACTTTGCCTGAAGAAGAGATGGAACGTTCAATATGGACTTCACCCAAAAAGGGATCCTGTTGCAGTTCCATTCGAATCGAAAGGAGTTCCATCCGAGCAGGCAGAGTTTGGTCATCCAGACGTTTCTATACTATTCACTTGCTTGTCTTTCTACTATGCTGGTCTAAACCAATCTCAGTTTCGGGAAGGCTTACAGCATGTGCTTAAGTCTGATAACCCTGCAGCCGAGTATGATACATGGATTCAGGGTTCTATTACTCTCCCGGACGCTCTCCAAAACCGGAATGTCATCAATGCAGATGACAAAGGCCAATTCGAACAACTCTGGCAACATTTGCGTCTCAATAGAAATGTTCTTGATCATTATATGAACACGTTTGTCTTTCCAGTTCATGCTAAGCAGTTTGGTATCAAGCTGCAAACTTCCGGGTGGGATCTACCTTTATTCACAAAATCACAAGCAGGAAACGGAATATCGTGCGTCAGGACAACCGGTTTCAGTGGCACGAATGACAACAAAATAATGCTTCCATTAACAATCAAGCAAGATGACCTCGAAAGTTTACGCCAGACAAGCGCAGAAGTTCTCACTTACATTTTACAGAGCAGGAATCGACGGGGATACAACGTTACAACTCGGGATGGAAAGCGTCTCACAGAAGTAGAGCTTCTGAGAAGAATTCATCTACACAACATTAGAATCTTGATTGATGCTGGAGCCTACATTCTTGAGATGGATAACAAGGCCCTTGCCAAAGAATGGCTAGCTGTTGATAGCAGGGCCAAAGGTGCTGTATATTTTGGCATTGACAATAGAGCTTGGATCATGTATCGGGACGGCAAAGAAGTGCCACTACTGGCCACCCCATTTGCCGAGAATCTGGCCGAATTTCTCGTGTATATTGACGAAGCTCATACGCGTGGGGTAGATTTGAAGCTACCGCAAAATGCTTGCGGAGCATTGACTTTGGCTCTCGGTCAGACAAAAGATCATATGTTGCAAGGTAAGCTCACTCGAGTCAATCACCATCATATAACAAATTTGGCTTACTTCATTTAGCTGCTATGAGACTTCGGCAACTGGGCACCACACAATCAATTTCCTTCTTTGCTCCACCAGAAGTGCACCAGAGTATTCTTGACGTTTGCGAGAAAAATCCCGGCGATGTAATAGACTCCTCACATGTCGTGACGTGGCTTCTGGAACAAACCTGCCAGACCAACGAGCATTTGCAGAATCTGTATATTTCACAGGGCACAGATTTCTGTCGCCGAACGGATGCTGAATGGAAGAATTCGAGACTCCTTACGAAAAGAAGTCAACGAGAGGCTTATCTCAGCATCATTCAACAGCAAGAGCGCCAGACTCTCGAGCAGCTTTACGGAGTTGTGATGGACACCCAATCTCTGTCTCCCGCCGACATGTCGTCCGCAACACTGAAGGTTTTCATGGAAGAACTCAGTAAGCAAAAACGAGGGGCAAGAGGCAACGGAAATGAGATACATAGCTCTGTCTTGGAGGAGGTCGAACAAGAACGCGAAATTGAGCACCAAGTTGAGGAGGTACGGGAGGTACAAAAGCCAATGCACTACAAGGCGCTCACATTTCCTGGTTTGAGTCGAGCTATCTCTGGGTTCGTAGCAACTGGCCGACTTCCTGATGGAACCGGTGAGCATGTCTTTAAGGCTCTAGCTCATACGAGCATCGGTCAGAAATACGATGTGCGCAGCACAAGCTCGCGTCTTTTTGTTTCTCTTCAATTTATGCGCACTGTCGACCTCAAAGGAAGCGCCACGATTGACAACTTTATGGTAAGTTTATACCATAGCAAATTTTCTAATCCTAGTGACGCTAATCAATTATATCACAGCGGCCTGTCGAATGGATCTTGTGGAGCCCCTCAAAAAGCACAGCCCTGATAATTGTCCCGGAGGAAGCAGAACTTCTAATTCCTATCCTTCGTGCGACCTCTGAACCACGCGTATACCTAATCGTCTACACTACACCTGTCACCAGAAGCATGCTGAGCTTCGATGGACTGTCCTACTACACCATTCCAGCTTTCCCAATTGGGTACAAATCACCTGATTGGCTATCCATCGAACTTGGAATTTTCGCTGGCCGGCTTTACTTTCCATTTGCAGAGTATGCTGCTCTCATGGAGTATCTGCGGCTTTCGCACAATAGCAATGAAGAAAAGGCAACGCAGGGAGTCAGGAAGCAATCCAGAGGTTCTGTCTTCACCAAATCACCCGCCAACTTCCTCCACGACTGGCTCACTCTTCGCCGTAAGGGCCAAAATATCATGCATACGCCGATGGGCTATGTATGCCAAAGACGACCGCTACGTAGCGATCATCCTTTCTTTATCAAGCGAATTGTAGATGTTGAGTTGGATAGTAAAGCGAATGTTGGCACTGTTGGCACTGTAGATGAAGTCGATGACGAGGATTGGGATGCGAATGTTGAGCACGAGTGGGATTCTGCTGATGACCTAGAGTAGACGCCGGCTTGGAGGTGCAACATGCAGGGAATAAGGAACGTGGAAGACTCGAGTGGGAGAAGTGTTTGACTACTAGTGCTCGCATTACTTTCTAACTTGACTTCAGACTATATGTCCGTAGTTTCGAATAATATCAATGTCCACTCTAGACTACACTCCCATAAACAATACCTGGAAGCCCGTGAAGAGATAGATGAGTTTTGATAGCCAGTACTTATTTGAGCCTCGAAAACATGCAGATCTTACATCTCTGGTGGCATACGCATCCATGGAACCCGTTAGATTAATGGGATGATGCCAAAACAAATGCATTTCACGCAGAGTTCCCGAACGGTACGGTAGTTTCACTAGCTTATCTGCATATCAGCAATGTAACGCTGGCTAGTATGGTAACAGCGTTCGCGCATGCTACGCCGCGTAGATGCTTCAGTGATTTTCAGAACTTCCCTTTCAGTATTTGGAACTCCTTGTTTGCTTGATGCCACCGAAATTAACAGCCAATGGCTTCGTGGATCACACTTTATAGGCAAGCCCATTGAAGAAGGACAAGAAGAAACCCAGAATTGTCACATCTTCATCTCAACGCTGGGTAGTTCCGTACAGGATCAATCAGACACACTGTTTGCTCTGGAAAATTGGAAGCGCATTTCATAATTTTCAGCTTATGATGCACACGCGTATTTGTGAGGTAGTAAAGTTTGAGATTGGGAAAACGTACGCATTATATTTTGTAAACGCGTCATTGGGGGGGGGGGACCGGATCGACGAGATTGATTCTTTGCTAGGAAGAATATGCCATTTGATACGACTTCAGACTCCCTAAATGACCTTAATCTGACCTCGAGAGGGACTTCTTATTGAGGGAGGGGCCTGAGGGGGCGATCAGGCTGCTAAGCCTGACCTGCATAGAAATGTGTGAGATATCATCGATCATGTGAGTTTTCTCGGCATCGCAAATTGATTTTCATAGACTTGTTCGTGCTGTTTTCCAGGTACATAACATGCACTCCTCAAAGCGGCTCTTTGGTAGCTAGCTGTATATGTCGCATGGTTATTATCATACATAGCCTCCAACCACCAAGGAAACTCTCGGGCACTGGATTTCCTTATTGCTAGACAATGCTGTACAACCATCACCCTTGCCACGTCACATTCATCGTCGCAAGTCATATAGGTTTCTTGGGGTCGTGATAGCACTGCATAAGACGGTGAACAGCTTTTGCCTCACTGTAGCCGCATCCGACGTGAGGGATGGGTGCGTTTTGCAATTGAGGCCAGCTTTTTCGGTTTTCAAAAGTTGCATCTTACTGACATATAGATTCAATCCCTCAAGGCCAATCAAAGGTAAAAGACGTGACCGCGTCATCAATATACGCTCCGGTCGCTGGAATCTTATGAATAGGTTGCATATGTGGTGGCGAGCACTTTTGGTAAGAAGCTTAGATACAAAAACGACGATATAAACTCACTAAAACGCTGTGCGACGCGAAAATCCACCTAAGAGCATCCCAGAGCCTGTAGGTCCTGAAACCCCTAGTTTGAAGACAATGGATATACTTGATTTGTCGAACGTTAGTCACAACGGGCTTCCCTGCGGCTGATCGGGGATTTAGTGAGCTGCCCCCACATGTAACGTCTTCCCCTGGGTCAATCTCGAATTTGTGCTTCGGGGTCAAGTTATTGCATCAGCAAACGGCTCAAGAAGTCTAGACTAGCTCAATATAGTCACCGACTTCATTGCGTTTTCATTGCGGTACCTTGAACTGGTTTTGAAGAGTAAATTCATTGATTTTCGGCTTTTTTGAATTCTCTGAGGCTTCCGAGTGGTTCCCCATACACGTCTATGCTATCATTTTCTACACCAGATATCTGCTTATAACAGCACCCTGCGCACCTCAAAAATAAATCAAAAGCAACCAAATCATGTAACATGGCCGCATATCTCAGCCTCCTCAGTGTGAACGCAAATAGTGGGTTAATGGCTAAAGTACCGTGAGTGTCGAATTCCTTTGCAGTATGCTAGGAGATACCGAACGCCACCACTGCCGACAGACAAGATGACGAATCCCCAGTTACAGGATGCTAGTCCAGTTACAAGAGAGATGACATACGCACCCCAGACAGGATTAAGAGAAGTAATGATAAGACCAGTATCCGATGCAAGACCAGATGAGAAAAAAAAAATCCCATTACCTTTCATATCGATGTCTTACTTACGACTCGGCTATGACTTGAATACGACCACTTTCCTTACTCATTACTCATAGCCCTACTGGTCACACAAAAACGAGAAACGGAATTAGTGCTCCGTAACACAACCGTTCTCCACATCCAGCAAGAGCCCAAAAGCCACAAAGCAATTCCAGGATTCCGAAGTCCAAGAAGAGCCAAAAAGCCAAAAAGCCGAAAAGCCAAAAAGCAACTTGAGCAATTCCAGGATTCCGAAGTACCGAGAAATTGTCATATATAAACTTGGACATCGTTGAAAAACCGTTCGCACTCAACAGAGTCGACACCAATAGTGCTCGAGAACAATTCAGACATTTACTCGAAAGCGCTAACACTCTTGCAATAAACACCTCCCCGAAACTTCTCTAGAATGCTCATCGTTGCGCTTAACTTCTAGATCGTCATAGGTTAGTACTCTACGCGGCGGAGAACCCCGTGCCGTAGCAAGCACTGTAACTAATATCCCTGTCAGTCATACAGGAAGCAAAGTTAACTGTGGTGTTTGGGTTGCTTGCGACCATAATCTCCATCGCAGGCATAGCTCTAGCCTCGTTCCGTGGCCCACGAAACTACATTTCAAGAGGTTAGGTTGATCCACCTTCATCTGCTCATATGTTTAAGCATCTGAGATTTTCTCATACTAATGCTCTTTAATCGCCAGCTTTTCGAGGTATGCGACCATCATTTCGGAGGAATTCCTCGCGGGCAATTCAATCATCTCGTCTCCCTCCCTCCAGATTATCTTTTACTCCTCAATCGAGTCAATTCTATCATGGCGGTCGACTTGGAGTAATTGTGGCGGAGGAGATACGACTCACCAGATGGCAATCAATCTACGATCCAAATTTGTTGAGAATGGAGGTATATGACCAAGAGCTAGGCTGAAGAAGAATTATCGGCAGAACATAGGAAATGGTAAAACGTAAAAGGCGTTCGAGAAAGGAAAAGGAAGGAGATACCCTGAGCATTGCGCAATTTGTTGCTTAGTTATGTCAAAGGATACGGTTCAGCATCTCGAGATTTCATGTTAGCTCGATAATCCTAGGTTAGACTATATAGCCTTCCATTGTTTCTGCTGCATGTACAATGCGAAGTGTCGGGATACTCAATCTATACAACAGGAGGCATAGCTACCTGAAGGATGGCTCACTTGTGGGGTGTAAAGCCACATCTAAACATCAAGTTAATCAATTGGTCCAGAACAGGTTGGCCTACCCATGGAGCCCTTCCTTTTTATTGAAATAGAAGAAATTAACCTGAATTAACCGCATCGTTCCAGTCGATAGAAATATTACAATTCGGTACAAAAAGTTAACTTCGGATCATAGGCTTCGCTAGCTTATGACCACAGACATATCAACTTAAATAGATTACTCAATTATTGAGTGTAGTAAGTAGCGTTAGACCCTACCTACATAGCTAGAGTAATTCCAATAAGTTAATTTCAGGGGCTACTAGCGAGTTGAAACGTTGACAAGTTTTTTGGAAAGGAAACAGAAATTTATTCTGAACGAATGTGACACTCTGGTCTGTACTATATAAGCCGGAATATGGATCTACAATCATCTACTTGGAAATGCATTTCAAGCTCAGAGCTCCCTTGTGACAGATCGCGGGGTAGATAGGGCTGCCCATAATCACATTGCTACTACTGTATATGTACACTGATAAGCCACTCGTGGCTGAAATATCTCACTATCAAAGCAATTCCTATATATCAAAACTTGCTGCTTTACCCAACCATCATTCTTGCCGTTCATTTTGCGCCATATACCACTATGGTCTATATTAATCACTAATACACGTGGATTCTACTAGTAGGATAACACAACACCAAAGCGAGCCAGGATAATATAACGCCAACATGAACCAAGATTCAGACAAATATCTTCATGAAAATAGAGGCAATTCTAGGTACAAATTAATGCAAGTTCATGTAATTGGTGTGACCGAAGTATATGGTATCCCAGCTTAGGTTTAAGATGCTTAATGGCTATCTATAAGTGGGTTGAAGAGCTGGAAATATAGCTATGGGTATCAATTTTGCACACTACGTGACTCGCATTTATACTCATTCTCACTCATACTCTGCCCCCCACTCCCTCTCCCACACTAGTCTTACATTCTAACTTCTCTAACTCAGAAGATACAACCTTGCCTACCTCTTCACTTATCTTCTCCATAAGTCTCTCTAACCAACCAATTCCCACCACTTCCACCTATACAAACCTTCTCACCAATGAGTCGCCATCCCCCTCATTCCTATCCCATCCCATCCTCACCTCTCAACTCCCAATAAAACACTAATAAATACCCTCAACACGATAATAAATCTAAACGATATATCTTCAAACTTGCACTTTCTTTTACTTCAAAGTCTTCAATAAAGATATTTTCTCACACTATAGTACAGATCTAAAATAGCGAGGTTTGTATTTGAATGAAACTAGATGGTGGATTTACTGATCTGATGGTAAAGGGGTACTGAAGGGGTGATAAAGTAAGTAATAAGTAAGCAAATTACACAACAAGTAGACCTCCCCCCTTCTGTTTCTTTTCCCAGACCATATAAACACCAAAATCATCTAATCATCTGAATATCTATCTATCCTTCATCAACTTACCTAACTACCGCATATACATATTTACATACGCTGCATTCATATCCCCATTCATACCTAACACAGCCCATCTAACACCAACATATCCATATACAAATTCACACTTAATATAGCATATCTAACACAAAACATACTCCCACCCATTCACCCATCCATTCATCCATACAACACCCACATCCATCCACATTCATCCACCTACACACACCCACATATCCATTTAGTTTTCCATTTCCATTTCCATAACCACCAACCCCTTCACACCCATACAGTACCAACTACGCTCACCCTCATCACTCATCTTTCATCAACTACATATACCATCAACTACATATGTCATCAACTGCATAAACCATCATAAACCATCATGAACCATCATAATCTTTATCATAATCTTAATCGTATTTCATACCATATACCACACAAGTTCAGCTCACCCCCTTCAAGCAAGTAAGTCAGTCAGTGCACTCAACTACCCTTCCATACCAATGCTAATGTAATGCTATCTATGCACCCATCCATTCATCCATATTCATTCATTCATTTATTTATTCATCCATCTATACATAGACGGGTCCGTCTGTTGTTTGTTTGTTCGCTTGCTTGCTTGCTTGC
>LLKJ01000200.1:0-13698 GCA_002242865.1 Clarireedia sp. CPB17
CCCCTCTCCCCACCCTAAAAACCTCATCCAACGCAATCCAAAACCACAACTTCTTCATATACTCCCAACCCTCCCTCTTCGTACTCTCCGGCGTAACCGACCAACCCACCCCCCACAGCGCCGCAATAACCACACTCACAATCCCCCTCCTCAGCATCTCCGACCCTCCATACTCCGCCAGCAACAACGCACCCACCTCCATTAACGCATACTGCCGGTATTTCCCCGGCTCATAAACCCACACCACATCGCCGCTCGACTGCACGATATGACCATTCTGAATGCGAGTTTTGCTCCCGGTGGGCAAACAGATGGCGATAGGGTATGCTTGGCACGCGATCTGCCACTGGAAGTACAGCGCGGAGAAGAGGAGCGCGCCGGCGAGGAGGCGGTCGAGCAGGAACGAGCCTTCGATTTCTGAGGTCAGCCAGGCGATGGGGCTGAAGGGGGTGGCGGCGGTGTAGAGGAGGATGATGAGCAGGACCGAGGAGAATTGGCGGAAGCCTTTGGTTTTGAGGAAATTGTTCGAGGGGGCCATCGTAGGCATGCTGGGCATGGGAGCGCTTTGGGGTTCGGCTTGCTTGACCATTTTGGCGGCTTGCTTTGCTGACTTATTTGCAATTCGCGATGGTATCGTCTGGAATGCCTTGATACTATGCCTGGCGACTGCTTACCTTTTATCGTTTCTCTTCAACGCGGGGGGAAATTACGTTGGGCATTGCTGCCTCGCCGCGGATCCATCGTTCACTGCTGGTGGCGCAGTTGCCTTTCTAAAGGAACCATTTACGGCGTAGTTCTGTATTACATCCAATAGCTCATCTCGCGTCATCCGAAGACGTATTTTTGCTGAAAATGTGCCGCTCGGCAAGGCAGAAACGCGTTCCATACCAGGGGTGGGCCGTATCCACGTAATTGAACAGCAGTAAGTAACACTCGCTACGTTTTGGACTTCAGATTCATATACTTGCAGCAATTTTTCATATGCGAAAAGGTTTCGATGAGGAAAGAGACTCCGGAGATGTTTAGGCTCGGAGCTTGGCAGTGGATTGTTTTCTAGGCAGCGAGGGCCCCCCGTCCCCTCACGGAAGGAATCGCCGAAATGAGGGTGGGTCGTTTCCCAATAACTTCGGGATGTTGTTCCTTTGATCCGATAATTGGGTAAGGCATTCTTCTTTGAACGAGGGATGAGCTGCGAGAGCTCTTGAAGTGTTAATCAGTGCGCGAGGACGAATCATCATAGCCGTGTTGGTTGAAGCGCGTCGCAACGGAGGGCATGCACCAATTGACGCGGCTGTGGGACTATTTTGAATAATTAACACACCCGCAAGCGATATAATCGGCAAGCATCAGAATCGGGAGTAGAAGAGATACCTTCCGATGCTGACAGCTATTCAAAGATGCTAGACTAGGGCGGTATTCAGGAAAGCAATTCTGCTTACGAAGTGATGAACTGCTCCAGGACGCCAACGCAATAACTTGAAGTAGTTTCTCGCTGTGCTTCCATTCAAGCTGTATGAAAAGATACATCAAGTCGTTTCGTATTTACTGATTCCAATGTTTTTCTCCTCATATTCTATAACCTCGAGGCAACTAGGGGGGTATCGCTGTCTAATCTACGTTCCATACATAGCAAGGCCTGCTTCCCTACATGCCCAGAGCAGGTGACGCTTCCTGATTTCCTACCCTGCAACCCCCAGGCCTAATCGTGAGCATCCCCTCCCATGTGGTAGAGGGTGTTATGCACGTGAATTTGGACGCCGGCAACAGCACCTCGTTCGAATCCCCAAACTGTCCACCATTCTTCATGCCCTGCGAGCAATGATCCAACAGCCTCCAATCCACCAATCCCACCACCATTTTCTCATCATTGCCACGCACAATTTCCAACCGTACCGCTTTCGTAACCCGGTCACAGGTTATACTCGTGACGCGACATTTAGGTCCTCCGCTAGTATCTTCTTCTCCTTCTTCCGCCTCCATTATTATCTCGTCCCATGTCGCAAATGTTGCGCTATCCCATACCCCTTCCCGCATCGGTTCACCGTCAGAGGACGTATGAGCACGCATGAGCGCAATTGCACGACGACGAAGTACGCGATCCTGACACAACTTTGCAGTGGTGTGGAGCGGCATAATAATTCCAAACTCGAATTTGTAGTCTCCATGCTGCTGAACTTTTTTCATAAGCTGTATTGTCTTCTCGCACGAATTCACTATCGTTTGAAACTGCGGAAGATACTTTTCGTATGATGTCAGATCTGGCGAAAGAGAGGTTCCAACCATAATTTCGAGCACTTTGATCCTAGCCAGTAGAAAATACTGAGGCGTCATATAAGTAGCCATTGCTTCGGACTTGCATCGAGAGGAACGACCAAATGCAGCTGCCCAACGCTCTATCTCTTCCAAGAGAATGTCTCTGAGCACTTGGACCCGTTTGAAGCGGGTCAATTCCTTGTCCTGGTCCTGGTCCTGGTCATGGTCCCTAAATGGATCTGGTACAACACTGAATTTGAATCCTCCAGCTAGCAAACATCCAAAGTGCGCTGTTCGCCTTTCGATCAGTTCGAGATACATTCGAGCTTCATGTTTGTTCGAGAAACTAGTAGGCATGCCAGCAACTGTGCCACTAGTCTCTTCAAGGACACTCTCGTGCTCCTCGTCATCTCGTATGCCGCGAAATGTTGTGACTTGTTCGTCGATCCGTAAATATGCCTGCACTATTTCGTCTTCGATTATTAAAGGTGCCGGTGAGGCGATCCCTACTTTGCCATAGTTGCTTCCGTGCTTTTTGATCCATTTGCGCAGAACCTTGTTGCCACTTTCTGCGTGCTTGAGTGACGTGAATGTGTTGCCTAGAAGCCCCTCGAAACAACATATCAATAGACATGCTAGAAGCGCTTTTCTCGTTCCCTCGTCATAACTAATTTCCGACAGTCTCAAGTTCATTTCTCGAATCGCTTCTCCATATCGTTGTAAGGCAAATTGCTTCATTTTGGCACATTCGGCAGTGTGCCCTGTTTGCCGGAGTTCTTGAGATACGGTAAATGTACCGATGGCAATTATCAGTTCCCGCAGACCATACTCATCGTGGGCAGCTTGCATGACTATGCGAGTCCATAAAAAATTGCTAAATCTATAACATTCTCCCCACCCAACGGAAATAGCTGTTTTCGTGAGGTAAGCTCGAAAGAATCGTTCCTCGGCTTCATTTCTGAAAGCCAGCTTCACAGAGGGACTTGAATACGGGGACTGCGGGGGGTCATCTTTAGGAAGTAGTTGCCGCGTTTGGGCTGTCCTTTTTTCCTTCCGAGCTCTTACGGGGATATAAGGCTTGTATCCCTCACAAGTAATCCCGAGTTTTGTGCAGCGACGGCACTCCGGCTTTACCTCATCACATTTAACTCGCCGGTGCCTTTTGAGATCACAAATGTAAGCAAATCGATAATGAGTAAGTGTCATCATTGGTTATGTACTCACTTGCATGTGATGCACCCTGTCCGAGCTTTGGCATTGCTGGCCCTGGTCCTCACCCTGATCCCTTCCACAGGCGTGCCGTTCTCTGAGGTGGTCATCTTGACTGCAACAGCCTTCAAACTCACGTTGCTATAAAGTATCCGGCATCAATATTGAATCAGAACTAAGAAACAGAATGGTGTGGCGCGTCCGCCTGGCTTTATGCCTGGAAACATCCTACAATTAGCTTGTGTAAGCCGACTGTGGGGCCTGGCTGAGCAATGAATCCTGCCTGTTCTCAGTACATATGATTCACGGAACGTATAACTGCCGATGTAATTGAAGCGGCACAGCACAGCAGCTTCCGCCTCAAAATAGCTTCTACCAGCCTTATACAGTAAGGCTTATGCAGGTCCCCACTCTTCGACTCAACGGGCGGTCGAAAGCAGCTAAGCTTAAATCTTACAGCATGCTCGATGTTTCGTTTTAGAAATCGATCGCAGGGACGCTAATAAATCACATGTTGATACCAACCCAATGCCGCGAATTTGAAGATAGCAGTCTGCGCTAATAAGTCTTTCATTTCAGTTTCCAGAAGAGCCTAGGCGAGATGGTCTATTGCCCAGGCTCTTACGAGTGCTCTACTTGTAATGTATAAAAACAGGGTTTCCACCTGAGTGAAAGTTCGTGGAATCCAAGAAGCGCGAATTCGACATAGACGGACATTGACTTAATATCTGGCTCAATTGCTGCACCAGTCACAGACATCGTGGTGTGTTCTATATCAATCGTATGGTCGTTCGTCTGGGAAATGTTTTAGGTATTTGTTGCCACACCTTAGATTCCAGCTCGTGTTCTCGCTCTTCTAGCGTGGCGCTCCATGTAAACTCGCCCTGTTTCTCCGCTTTCCTTGCCTCTGAAAAGGAGGATAAAGCCCGCTCTGCATAAAGTGCGGACTTTGTAAGAGTCATTGCTCCAATCCGGCGATATTCATTTTCGTGATGTCCAGTCGACTCAACCACAAGAAACCCAAGGGTACCACTGACGCCAAACTCCTCAACGTTGGCGACAAGACCTTCAGTGTGTACGAGTAGAAAAGCGCCGAATGTTTGATTGGGGTGGGCTACATGTTGTTGTTCGAATTCAAAACTAGCAGTGTTACTACCACTGATGCTTTCCTGTATACACTCTTGCAAAGCGGGCCATGTGCCAGAGTAAAGTGGCCGACGTCCTTCGAGCTGTTGCAAGTGCTCCGGATGAGAAACTGCCGGTTTACGCCACCTCCAATAAGTCTCTTCGATATTATGTATTGGAAAAAGACAGCCCTTCATAACTAGTGCACTGCCAGGCAGTAGTTTTCCAAATGGGCTATTGCCAACGGTACGAAAATCGATGTTGGTGATGGCAGCCATACTGTGCGATGGCGCATCAACGATTGAGTATATAGGTAGCATCACTCGACCGGCATCCAAGCTTGCCCAGGACCACGATGGTGCTTTATACTCCTCAGGCTTCTTCCAGTCAATATGTGAAAACCAATCAACTTCAATCGGAAATTCCTTCTTGGGCTTGGATAAACTCTGCCTCCACCATAATAGACTCACAAGCATGTATGTTTTCCACATACCAGCACAGTAAGTATCCCTGGTGATTAAGGCAAATTCTTGGGCAATTCCAGATAAGGCTGGTAAGATATCTGTCGCGACGGTGAACTTGCATACAGAGAATTCTGAAACTATATCACACCACCTTACATAGGGATCCATACCCACTCATCCTGCATATTCACCCCCGCATATGCGATAGTGCTGGGAGGGAAGCCGAACTTGGCTCTCTGGTTTTGGAGCTCCAACAAGAATATAAACCACTGAATCGAGAATATCTGAGAGATTCGACTGGTCTTGGTGCGTCTGCTTTTCCGTAGCTTATGTAGCAGATCCTTGCTGTCATATTTCTGTTCCAAGAGGTTAATGTGTCCGCTTTCGTCCTGGGTATGATAAGCGCATTCCCAGACCAACTGATCTCTACCATAAGATAATGTTCGTGGTGACAATAAACCCTCTTGAAATGTCCACCCACGAGTGAACCAAGGACTGGAATTTGCAACACGCTGAGAAATATGAGATGCCGGGCGAAGCAGAACGGTTTCGGTGCCCGACCAAGCTAATTGGCACTGTGCACTGCTATCGGCCTCCAAAGGACGGTCTGCATGAATTCCTGCGGCTGTTGATAAGGAATTTGCAGCAACAATAGTCACTACAGCACCGGCATAGACATCACGCATACGGCCAGCTTCGGCATTCCAGTCATCTTCACTATCCTGAAATATGCACAACGCATCGATCCAAATGTACTGCAGCCCGAGCTCTTTGGTTATCAATATAGCATCCCGAAGTGTTGATGGAAAGTCTTCCACAGGAATGCCGGATTTCAGTTGGGCAAATGTTTTCGCTGTCAACTTCAATTCATCGCAGCGACCCCATTGATAGCTCAGTGCCGCCCATATGCAGTGATCCCGAGGAGCATCAACGTCTAGGAATGGATGCTTAGATAACGCTTCAGATCCGACGTTAATGATACGAGTAGGGCTTGGTAGAGGCGTGAGAGGCCCGCAATCTTTATGGTTTTGCATGCAGTCCTGGAGCCACTCGTTAGCCAAAGCGTAGCACTCTGGCGTGTCGGAGCGAGAGGATATAGATCTTCCTAGATAGGTGCATTCCCGGCGAGCACTGGCATCTGCAGGCAACCTTGTTAGCATTCATAACCCCTCCCATGAGAGTAACAGCAAGTTAACCTGTCTGTGTAAATGCCTCAAAGTTACAAAGAATTCTTGGGGTATCATCTGTGGGCCTTTGAGAAACCATGATATGTGGGTTCTCTCGTTTCGCAACGCTGCAGCTTCCAGTCCCGACATATATCTGGCCTTGGTTGTTTTCATCAAGCCAATCATCTACGCGCGGATCTTGCTCCTTCTGATCTCGCGTCTGCAGAATCAAACAACAAAACCCACATTTCAAGGCTGCAGCCGCTCTTAGCGCAGCAACAGTACTGTGATGTTTGTAGAAATCTGGTATTCCTGGTCGTACTTGCAGATCCACTTCCAGAAATCCGGTTAGCAGGCCTCTGGTTGTTGTTGTCTCCTGTGCGGCTGAATCCATTAAGAGTTTTCGAACGTTGAATTTTCGACACACTTCACAAAGGTTTGACATTGTGGTAGAGATAAGCTAACAGGCAGAGGATCGAAATGCGACGATTGCTGCTTGGTATCGAATAAAACTTTATCCGAACGATAAATTCCACGTCGTCGGGGTCGTGATTTCGTAGGTGACAAACCTCAACGCCAGCTGAGCTTAACTGCTGATAAATTCTGAGTGAATGAAACAAAAGTGGCTTGTGGTGGCTGGACTGTCGGGATTATCAGATCCTAGAATAGCAGAGGTTTACGTGAACGGCCCGCTCACTCACTTGGACGCCAATGCATTCCACCTCCTTCCAAAATGCATACAAGACGAGGAGTAATTGTCAAGATATGGCTAGTTCGCTCAGTACCAATTGTTTCCATCTTCTCCCCGTCTTTCATTCCTTGGGTTGAGTGATAAAATTCGCTGTCCTGGAAGCGTAATACCAAATTGTGATTCAAAAGTACCTGAAATTGCACGCCCTTTAATAGAGTCAAACGAATCGTAGGCGTCGAGGTCTCCATTACAAGCAGCCCATTCAGGCGACAATGGAGAGGTTCCATCACCCAGGTCGCTCCATCTCGTTATGGTCAAGGCTTGTTTGAACCGATTCACAGGATCAGATTTATCCTCCCGAAACTTGAGCTCAACCAGATATTCTGTTGGGCAACGTGGACACCGACGCATCGGCTGGCATTGAGAGCACTGAGAAGCCATTTGACTCTGGCTGATAAGTGATAATTGTACTTTTGGTCCAGACTGTAGTTGGGTAGCCAGTCCGACTCGTCTTTTCGGTATATGGTTCAATGCGCATTTGCAAATGTTCATGAGCTCCCCATCCCGCCAGTGGTCACACACCGAAAAATACGGAAAATAGTCCTCGCGAGAATATAAAAGGTTCCGTTGTGCACTCAAAGGGAGATCTGGCTCGGCAAATGTCTGGCTGACGACGCGCATAAGCAGATGGCCTTTGTCAATGTGAAAACGTGTTTGATGTGACCAAGTTCCCTGCGTATCCTTCCAGCGGCGCGAGATCGCTTCCAACGAGACCCCATGGCGTGGGGAGTAGCGATCCGCTCTGATTACCAGCTGCACGAAAGCGAATGGAAGAGTATGACCAAAGGCTATCCGTGTTCTTGGAGGTACTTGCGTTAAAGCGTTCGGACACACAAACAATGGATTCAAGATGTGAGTAGCTTTCAAGCGTTCTTCACCCCGTTGCGTCCGCACATGGTACGTCGCGCAGGGAAAGCAGAGTAGATGGTCTGGCAAATAACGATCCATGGACACCAGGAACTCTATCTTGTATGAATGATTCTCTGGGCGGTCCAAGGCATACCATGGATCTCGACCGACTCGCTGTAGAAATGTCTTGGTTGAGAGTGCAAGATTTGCTGCATCACATGGTGATAGATATTCGACGATGCGTCCCCAAAGTCCTACAGACAGACTGGCTAGTATGGGCTCTCCCGGAGGCCTTGATGATTCGTCTGCATGATATCTCTCATTGATTGTGTCGAACGATCCATGGTGTGCGAGGCCGTGCAACAATGCCGTATCGTCGCGTCGTTCTCCGGTCTGTTCATCAACGGCGAAAGAGAATGAATGGTCAAAGCCGTGATCTTGTCGAGCACCATCAGCTCTTCCGTGTGACCTGGAGCGAGCAGATCCCTGGTTATCACTAGGTGGACCCTTTCTTAATTTTCTCCGAGAAGCTTTTGGTCGCAACGCGTTGAAGAGACGCGATGTAAATGTGATTGATTTTGGTGCTTCTTCGCCGATACTTGACATGATGAAATAAGAGTGGCAACAACTGAGATAGAAGGTATCAAGCCACGCCACAGATAGTCTTGAATTTATCTTTGATGCTCAAAATTTATCGTAGGAAGATAAATAGTTGTGTGAATTTACTTCTCTTTACAAACTATGACGATGCTAGCAGGTGCCGAGGAATCCGCGAGTGATGCTGAGTAACCTTCTGGCATTATTTGGACACAAAACTATGCGTTTACGGAGTACATATTTGCATATTTATAAATTCATATATTGGCTTTCACTATTCTCTGTGGTCTTTCAGTCGACTGTCAAATAGCAAGATATGCAGGCGTTTCTCCTTCTACGGGTATGAGTGGTGGAGTGGGGGGGGCTCCTAAGTAGGTAATTCCTGTGAATAATCGCTGATTCCTCCCCATTGTTCTTGCTGGCTACGACGAATGCTGGCAGCTGTGCTGTGTACGGCAGCCTTTCACTTCGTTTCTCGTAGACGCAAAGGCAGCAGATACTGGTGCTCTCACGGGCTGGTTTGGGAACATTTTCTAGACATTTTCTGACCATTTTCTGAACATTAACGGACTTTTCGTTTTCATCTCCCGTCCGCTTGCGTCTTACCAAAGGATGAAGATAGATGAGTATCAATTAAACTTCGTTGTGCACGGACCAATAGAGCGATAAGAAGCATTTCATCAAACTGTATGTACACGACCGAGCAATCCGACAGCGAAGTAATACGGATGTACACCTCACGCGAGTCGAACATGATGCCATGACAAGCCGTATAACCTCAAATTAACGACACTTGGGTGCAATACTAAATGTCTTAGACAGGACAACCACACAATGTCTGCAGCCTTTCCCTCGTCCAATCCTTTTCGGAGGAAAGCTTCCCCGTCCTCGACGACGATCTCACCTCCTGCCAACCCCACCATTCCTAGCTTCTTCCAAGAAGAAACATCTGCGACTCCGAAGACCGAATACACCTACATCGAGCGTCAAGATGTGCCAAAGAAAGTACCCAAGAAAGTTCGAGTTCAGTCTCCTCCTCCACGATCTCCCTCGGTCGCGGATTCGCCTTCGACAATCGGAGAGGAATCAATACCATTCAGGCACCCTCTGACCCTACCGCCTGATGAAGATGAAGACCCCTTCGACAGTGTCGCATCTGATCTCTCGGAGGATGAAGAGGCAAGAAAACCAGCGAGAGCTCCGATACTGAACCCTTTCTCGAAAACATTGGAAACTATGGAACATCCGGAACGAGATGCGTTGGGGATAACAACGACGGTTCCCACGAATCCTGTCAGAGCATCTATGGATGTCGATGCTTTCAAAAGACTATTGATGACGGGGAATGCGGGGATAAGCACAGCTCCTACCCCACCACAAGTCCCTCCGGTTCATCCCATACATCGCATATCTGGGGATGGAGGTAGCAGCAGCACAGAGACGTCCTCCGTATCACGACAATCAATACTTGAGCCTGTACAAGAACCACTTCCCGAGTCACCACGAACCTCACACGAAATATCCGAGCCGGATGAGGAGCGAAGAGTGTTATCAGAGTCGTCGACACAAGGAAGGAAAAAGCCACCACCTCCTAGTTCGAGACATGGCAAGCTTATTAAGATAGAATTAAGGGATGAGCCTACATCTACACCTCCTACCTCGCCACCACAGGCCACTCCAGTGCCCTCCCAATACTTCCCTACCCTCACCACAACACCAAATCGTTCTTTGACCGATTTGAATAAACCATTACCACCGGCACCAACCCGTGCCAGCGGCGAATTAGAACGAGAATCAATATTCGATAGTGCATCTGCCGGAAGAGCACCAGAACCACCTTCACCCTCCTCAGCAGTACGGAGAAAGACTCCACCTGCACCTCCTATTACACGTCGACAGAGTCAGCTAGTCTCAGATCCCAAGCTTAGCAGAAGTAATTCGAGTCGACTTTCACCTAAAGTCGAAGAAGACGATGCATCTATCGATTCAATCGAACCAGGCCGACCTCGTTCCAACAGCGGAAAGGCACCACCTCCACCCCCAATACGAAAACATGCCTTAGTTCGGGCATCATCACATCATGTATCTACCACCTCGTCCACACCCTTGCCCACACCACCGCCAGCACGCGGCTCCTCACGGCATAATCGTTCTTCGTCCATCCACAGCGTCGAATCTCCCAATCCTTCACCAGCTAACAAGAGAAACTCTATCGTTGCACCACCTCCTCCACCCCGTCATCGACAAACACGCAATAGCACCGACTTATCTTCAAACCCGAAAAGACTTAGTGGTGAACAAACCTCCCTGCTCAGTCTTGATCAATATCGTCGAAGCTCAACTGCATCTTCTCTGTCACAGACATCGCGGCTTGAAGAGAACATACCTCCAAACTCCAACCCTCAGAATGGCGATAGAGGCAGCGGCAACAAAGACATCTTGGCTGACCTCAGCGCTCTCCAACAAGAAATCGATGCTCTACGAAACCAATCTCAACAGCGACAGAGAAGCGTCACATGAATCTCTATTCTACACTTTTACACAATGGAACTAGCACTTCTTCATGCATGAACCGTGACGGATTGAACAATGATCTCACAGAACCACAAAATCGCATTCTTGAATCGCTATCGATGAGGAGACGGAAGCTCTCTGACTCGGGTCGCTAATTGCGCTTATTTGCATATATATCAATGAGTCTGTGCGGAATCCGAAGGAGGAGGATACTTGGATTGCGTCAGATTGAGATCGTGCACATACCCGGAAGGGGGCAAACCGGGTAGAACTTGAGGCGGTAATTGTCGGAACGGTATCCTCGACTCGACTGGTTTGGCTTGGCTTGGGTCTGGACTACATTCGAGACGAGGGAGCATGTTTTAATGATGAGGAGGAAACAAGCCCCAAAGTACGTGAATCGGTGTGGGGCGGAAGGGAAACCCAGGGAAGGGATTTAACGTGATGTAACGGGATATCTCAGGGAATAGATCTGCTAGATCGGTGTCAATGCGGTTGAAGAACTACTTGCATGCTATTGCCAGACTGTGCATACCATACCATACCATACCATACCATACCATTTTTATCTTGCTTGTGCATAGGACGCAACAGGATAGCTAACTTAATTGCTTACTTGCACATATACGTACTACGTTAGGTGTATGTATGTATGTATGTATGTATTATGGTGTTTGTACAAATTTACCTACATACATCACCTGTTTCTTCCTCTACCTGGTTCGGCGTGGTAGCTCTAGTTTTGACTTGAGTTTTCTAAAGGTTGATTGATATACATGAAACCCACGAGATAGGGGTTGGGAGATTTGAAAAAATTGGTGCAGATTCATCATATAGCAAGAAAGAGCATACTGCTAGGTATCTAGGAGCAAGCAGACTAGGTCGGTATGCATATATTGAAGGAACAAGGGGGAATGGTAATTGTTCCATGCAGGCAATTGTACATTTGGTAGAGAATCTTTTTCTATGCTGGCTGGAAATGGTATCGTATTCTTCTGTTCTGTTCTGTTCTCTTTCTCTCTACATGGCTATCCTTGAATGATTGTATATTTTCCCTGCACTGCACTGCCTCCTGGCCAGCCAGCAACCAAGAATCAAGTCTCTGCCTGTCTCTTGAGCTTTCTGGGATTGAGGTTTGAGAAGGGAAGCGGTGTGTGTCTTAGATTTTCCTTTTAAATTTTACTTTACTTTATTGTATTTTACGACTAGTGATCCAGTACGGAGTCATGGTTTGAGGTGCGTGTGCTATTCTTGACTCGAGATCTGGTGAATCGGGTTGTGGTGCGGTGGGGACGGGGAGGAAGCGGAGGGATGTTCCTTGTTGGGGAGGGCACGGGATGAGAGGGTGGAGTACGGGAGATCGGGAGATCGGGAGATTCGGCAGGGGATAGAGGGAGAGGGATGTTGAGGAGGATGGGTGGATGGGTGGATGGGTGGATGGATATTGACTGGGGACAGGGACAAGCATTGCGGCTTTGGATCGGGAGGGTTTGGGCGCTTGGATATGAGGTTGGGAGGGGATTGGAAACAGGGAATAGAGATGGTGGATTGAGATTGGAGGCTGTGTTTTTTGGGCACGGGGTGAGAGGGAGTGGATGGATGGATGGAGATGAGATGCCTCTTGGGGCGGAATGTCTTGTGTGGAAGTGGGAAGGAATAGAGGAGGGAGGAAGGGGGGATAGAACGGATGTGCGAACGTAACAGTGAGGATGAGACAGTGAGGATGAGACAGCATGGACTGGGGAGAATCATTCATTCCCGGGCATATGGACAAGCTAAGCAGCAAGATCGTAAGAACACGGGAGCAAAACCGAGAGGCACGAGACGGGTACTATCAACACATTTGTGTACAATCCACAAGTAATCACGTAATCAAGCTTCCTTTCCATCGCCAGATCGACTGGCGAAGAAACTCTAAAGCAGGACCACAAATACGCAAAGCGGAGTCAGCGGAGAGCAACAATCGAGATCGGGAAGGTAAAGTGCATCTCATCTGTCTCAATGCACGGCACAAGAAGTATGTTTCGCAGGAAGAGTGGGGAGAGGGATGCATGTACCGGGATACAAAACGGAGCATGACTAGAATAGCATCTGTGCATTTGCCAGATGCGGAAGAGCAGAGGCACGAGGGGTGGTTTTCTGCTGGATACGGTGCAGTGCGCTAAGCTGCTTACGAGGATGAAAGGCTGTGTACGGGCTCGCAGCTGAGCAGAGGAAGAGTGCTTGGTTGGTTGGTTAGTTGGTTGGTTGGCTGTGGGAGACGGAGAGCAGGAAGGTGAGTGGAGATGGCATAGTACACACTGTAGTATAGTCAGGTTTTGCAAGTGAGCGGACTAAGACTCGGCCAATAGAAACGGATTCGAGACGTTTTTATGCATTCATACGAACCTCGGCCGGTGGTTGCACACTTTTCGGATTAGTGTACGGCAAGCTCTCGGGGTAGGACAGGGAGGGTTGATTCAGTATACGAACGAATTCCGTATCTCCATCAATCTTCGCGCGCAGATATTTCTTCCGTGCATGTGCGTGCGGTGCAGGTGGAGTCATACAGTAATGTACATACATACATACTTCAAGCAAGGACAGAGTAGGAAAGTGGGGTTGGGCAAGACTGTAAGTTATCCACAGCGATTAACCCCGACATGATCGCTTGTGCATACACTTGCTTGGCTGCGGTTGATCGACGAAGGGATGGGAATCGAATGGGTTAGGGAGATAGGGTTTGGAGCTAGTTTAGCTCGGGTATGTGGGGTGGGGTGGAAAGAAGAGG
>LLKJ01002113.1:0-15007 GCA_002242865.1 Clarireedia sp. CPB17
CCTATCCTATCCTGCCCTTGACGTGCTCCCTGGTATCCATTACCTCTCCCACGACCGCCGTAACATTTAGTAATATATAGAAATAGCTTTATAAATACAATATTTATAATAAGATAGAGAAGATGTTTTCAAAAGTACTATTTTAATTAATAATAGTATATTAGATTATATCTACAAGGTTTCTATAAAGTAAACTTCAGGTATTTCCATACGGATAGAGAAAGAGATAAATGGAATTATATATAACTTAGGCGAAGCTTTACTGATCGTCCTTGTAGAATGAAGCTTTCTCTCACGCTATGCTCTATACCGCATACTTCAGTACCACTTACTCTATCTATCGATGCATTACACTTATCAATCAGAATGAGATATTCTAGAAATAAGTCTATATGCTATTCATGGTTTCCCCGGCCGGTTTAGCCTTGACTTGGATAAATCGGATAAAGCTGTTTCATCTATAGTATAGTCCGAGCAGTGGAGACAAATCAGGCCGGGTTGGAATAATTTGCTGAAGTCTAGTAACTTTTTCTACTGAGTAAATATGGGATTTTAAGCCGCAAGTAATTTTTCCAGATACCCTAGAAACTGCACATTGATGTCTTGGTTGCTTTCTTGATCTTATCATCGGCTTTTGGTTCTGGTGGAGCTCCCATCATTTAAAGCGCTAACTTTTCGGGAAATTTCTCAGGGGCAGGTGGGGCCCCACACTCGGCACTTGCACATTATTCTCCTAAATTCCTCCTCTTAATCATACCTCCGTATGGCTATAAGGCAATATGGAGTGGTTCTGGTTATGCTTATAGTGCCAAGACGCGGTGCAATCGCCCAATATGGTGACACGTCGTCAAGGAACCGGGTATGGCGGTTATACCGGAACTGTGCTACGGTACTTTGCAGTAATGATATAAGGATTTGGCTTTCTCTATTTTGTTTCATGCTTTGTTCAACTACACTATTTTTGTTCTATTCACCTCTATTGCTTTGACAAGCGGCTCAAGTCGAGATCGCACGTCATTCGTTTCATCGATCATCATGTTCGGTTTCCTTCGTACCCTTACTGCCGGCCTGGTGCTCGCTGCCGGGCTCGCCCAGGCTTCCCCTAACCCTATGGCCTGCTCTGGTGTCTGTGGTAATGCCCACGACCCCTCGATCTTGCAGAACAAAGCTGGTACCTACTACCGTTTTTCGACTGGTGGAGGTATCGCTATCCATACTGCACCGGCTCTGACTGGTCCCTGGACTTACAAGGGTTATGCCTTGAAATCTACCAAGATCGACGGCAACACCGATCTCTGGGTACGTTCCCTACATGCTTCCACCTGAGCGGACGACCATGATGCTAACATCACCTAGGCCCCAGATGTGACTTTGGTCGGCAACACCTACTACATGTACTACTCGACCTCCAGCTTCGGCTCCCAAAAATCCGCCATCGGCGTCGCCACCTCCTCAACCATGGACGTCGGCTCGTGGACCGACCACGGCAGCTCCGGCGTTTCGTCCAGCAGCGGCAAAGCCTATAACGCCATTGACGGCAACCTGATCTGGGATGGCTCCGCATTCTACATGAACTTCGGCTCCTTCTATGGCGATATCTACCAAGTGCCTATGAAGAACCCACCGATCTCGTCCTCGGGTGCTGCGTACAATATCGAGTTCAACAGCACGGGTACACGTCCTTCGGAGGGTTCTTTCGTCTTTACTTGGGGAGCCAACTTCTACCTTTTCTTCTCCAGCGGCTCTTGCTGTAACCTCAATAAGAACCGTCCGGCTAAAGGCGACGAGTACAAGATAATGGTCTGCCGTTCTAACAAGGTCACTGGTGGATATGTAAGTGTTACTTTTCTTTCGATGTTGCCATCTCCGCATAAGCTAACGAATACCATAGGTCGACAAGAACGGTAAAGCCTGCACAGCGAATGGTGGAACTGAGGTTCTTGCTAGCCATGATCATGTGTACGCACCGGGTGGACAAGGTCTCTATATGGACCCGACTCATGGACCAATTATCTTCTACCACTATGTCGATACCACTGTTGGATATGCGGATGGTGATAAGAAGCTTGGTATCAACAAAGTGTCTTTCTCATCTGGATGGCCGGTGCTTTCGTAGGCGTACTGTCGCCTCGGGTATGCTGGGGTTCGAAGGGGTCAGTCATGCGATGGGTGTGCGGTGGATGTCGATAGATAGAACGACGGAGACCCATTTCTTGTAAATATTGCGGTCCGGTCAGGAACCGATGATGTTTGTCGCGGGCTTGCCATTTCATGGCTAAACATTTCTTGTACATAATTCTCAATTTGACGAAGAGTGGAATTGCCGATGTGCTGCAACCCGGTGTATCTGAAGCAAATGTAAGGTAGCCATTGTGTGTATGATCGGTATAGAACGTAGCCGTCGTGCAAGTTTGCTCGATGAAAAGACGTGGAGAAGACGGTGCTGCGATAGTGCGGGTATAGAAGGACATGAATACTCCCAATCAAAATGAACCGCAGTGGCTAGATTTGGGCGGGCCTGCTGAAAGTTGCGGCTATGGCCTACTTGTATCACACTCGACAATCTCATACAATCATGCGTTCGGGAGGATAACTTTCGCATGCGGTCGTGTGCGCCGTACGCTTAACGTCCTTCGGGGCTGTAATCGTTCACCAGAATCTCCTCCCAGTCTTTCAGCCTTTCAGGCCTGCTTGCTGTTCTTTCCTGCTGTTCGTAGAAGAGGCGATGCCGGATATAATGGTCGAGACCCCGCGTTCGATCAGATCACTTCATGTAGTACTAAGTCAGGTTTTATATGAATCCTTTTCCTGGCCATACTATGGTAGTCTGAAAGTCCAGGCAGTTGTTTCAAACCAGAATACGGCCGAGGGGTGAAAGATTCAGCTTGCTATACTTCCTAGGAGCACTGAGGTTGTTTTCGGGTTCCCTAAAAGTTTGTTAAAGCCTCTCAGCATGCAAGAAGAAAGAAATACTCCATGTAAAGACAATCACTAGCATGGAAGATCGCGGGGAAGAAGTGGATCTCCCAATCCTGCTTGATCACCCTGTGGAGTTTAGTGTCCGCAAATCAATACCAAAATCTGATTTGATACTCTTTTCGCATCTGTCATTAATGAATGAGCCTAAGCGATTCTCAAAATAGTTATGAATGCATCTCAGAATACCTTCAAAGCAGATCAATAGACCTAAGCTAACTGAAGATTGATGTCTTAACTTGCTGAATTTTGAGTTGGTAAAGAGTATCTAGCAGAATTTTGGCTATGAAGAGAGCAGAAACCTAGCTCCACTGGGTGCTCGTGTAGAGGCTACCTCGCGTACACGTAGAATCTTCCCTTCTGCAGGCAGCAGGGGAAATGGCTAAAATGCAGCCAACGGAAGCAAAGCCAAGAATGGTTGGTATCAAAGAACGGTCATGAGAAATCCGGATTTTGGAGAGATGAACACGAAGTAGAACCGAGGATATCCAATCAGAAGCAGTGGTTGTGACCAACAGAAGGGCGAAGCCCAATGATGCAAAGTAAATAGACGAGGGAAGAGCAATGATTCGTTGAACATATTAATGAGAGGCGTGTGAAAAGTATGGAGGATATTTTTGCCTCCTGGACTGCAGCGGTTAGCTATTAATTGTTCCCCATCCAACAGCCATGCTTGAGGAAGAACATGTGTCCAGAATACGACACCATATGTGATCTGAGAATATCGATTGAACGAGAAGGATTAGATGTGTGTTCGTTTGAGAAAATCCCTGGTGAAGTGACCTGTTGCTGCAAGATGGACTCCAATATACGAGGTGCTTTCTTTATCCTGGTATTCCCACCGCTAAGGGGTGACCAGAAAGGCAAGAATAATGTGCTTGATTCATGATTTCATTGTGCCTATACACCACGAACAATCACAATCTTTGGATGCACACTGGCCTATGAACTGACACACCCACTGGTGCGCTGTCGCTACTTTGATTGGCACGGATGTAGCTGTCAAGCTGTCAGTACATACTCCTTGAGAGCACCCGGCCATGCTTCGGATATGATAATAGAAGAGTGTGGTGCCCCGGACTTGTCTCCGACAAGGTTAAACGGTCAAACTCGCGCAATCCTCATCGAGCTTCCCCCTGTGTTGATGTTTGGGTAGGATTGGGAGTCGATACAATTGGTAAGTAAGCTTAAGTTTGATATGCATGCACAGTGATGCAAAATGAGTAAGTGTAAGCACTAAAAACCGAACAAGCCACACTCTCATCTCGTGTAGATCGAAAATGCTCCACCGGGGTTTAGAACGGCCTCGGTTAAACCCGCTGACCCATCCCAGCTATTTTTGTGTTCTGTTACCCCTGAGAGCTAGCCGTAGTCCTCCGGAGAACGCTCTCTAAGCGTTGAATAGCCTCTAATTACTTTGCCACCTCAGCTTTTTCGTCAAATTTCGCGTTGAGAATCCTGATATTATTCTCATGCTTCAGCTGTCCTCCCAGTCTCGTCGACATGGTAAGCACAATGTTCAATGGTAATTTCAATTTCGTTTGAAACAATCAGCCGTACTTTTTCCATTCTGTGTAATTAACTCCCCGGATCCTCATAAGGCTGATTCATGATAAACCCAGAGAAAGTCCTTTGACATCAAGCTTTGTGTCTTCGGAATTTCGCCGCCGATCATTGACGCAATAATATCACTTTTACTACGTTAGTGGTGCGATTTTGAAGGCCGCGGTAATGACATACTCTTTTCCATTTCCTACCCCACAATATCTAGGCATCCTCTCTACCATCCAAGGGGTTCGACTTTTGACTACGGCAACGAACCTACCTGCCCGATTGACGTGAAATTACTCACTGCCACATGATTATTACCGCCAGCCTTCACGATGCTAATCCTTTTTCACATAATGCACCGGCTTCGCCTCCAAACCGACCGTGAAGCCAAGACGTTAAATCCAGTTAAAATTAGACTAATTTCGTATTCGCTATATTACTCAGCACTCATTCCAGTATTTCAACTGGACTCTTCGTAAACACCCATCCAAGTAAGCTTAGCTTCGCCTTGTGATTGCTACGTCAAAGATCATGATCCATCCTTGAACTTCATTCTTAATACTCGTTCTCTTTCCCCATCTCTATCGCAGCTAGAGCCATAACCCTCTTTCAGTATCTTATGATTCTTATCTCAATTTTCTTAAAAATGGTCTCAACTAAAACACTCGTTGTCCTTGCGGCACTTTCACTCGCTTCCGTTCAGGGTATCGACCTTGATACTAGCGACAGCAGTACGTATACTGGCCGATAATGTAGAGCTAAAACTAACACGGAAGAAGAATCTATCAAGAATGCTGCCACCACGATCGCTAAACAACTGGTCAAATACTACGATGTGTCTGAACCTGGACACCCGGTTGGTGTTTTGGGCGAACCATACTATTGGTGGGAGACCGGTGCCATGTTTGACACCTTGATTCAGTACTGGAGTCTTACTGGTGACGACCAATTCAACAAGATTGTGACCGACGGCATGCTTGCCCAGCAAGGACAGCAGGACTTCATGCCGCCCAATCAGACAAGGGACGAGGGCAACGACGATCAAGCCTTCTGGGCGTTGGCCGCGATGTCAGCAGCGGAGTCCAAACTGCCTAACCCACAGAATGGGAGCTGGTTCGACCTCGCGGATGCGGTATTCAACGAGCAGGCACTTCGATGGGATGATAAGATCTGCGGCGGAGGTCTCCGCTGGCAAATCTATAGCTTCCTTGCTGGGTACACTTACAAGAACAGTCTCTCAAACGGAAACTTCTTCCAACTCGCATCTCGTCTTGCTGCATACACTGGTAACAGCACCTACTCCGAATGGGCTTCCAAGGCATACAACTGGACCACCTCTGTGGGCCTTGTCACTAGCGATGGAAAGGTCTACGACGGTACGGATGTGAGCAAGAACTGCAGCGTCATCAACAAGGTTCAATTCTCTGCCCAAGCTGGAACCTTTATCACTGGAGCAGCTTACATGTACAATGTTACCAACGGTTCTGAGCAATGGAAGAATACACTTGATACTCTCCTCAAAACCACAATCGAAACATTCTTCTCTAATGGCGTTGCTGTCGAAATCGCTTGCGAATCTCAAAACCATTGCAACACCGATCAACTGGCTTTCAAGGGATTGTTGGGATACGCACTTGTCGAGACTCTCCAGGTCGCACCATATACCGAAGGAGTCATTCTAGGGAAACTTCAATCCTCTGCGAAAGCTGCTGCAAAGGCTTGCAGTGATTCTGGATGTGCATTCGTCTGGGATGGATCGGCCAAAAACTCGACAAGCGGTGCTGGACAAGAATTGGATGCGCTCAACTATGTTCAGGGATTGCTTTATAAGGAAGCTGCGGCACCCGCCACAAACGCAACCTCGACAAGTGGTGGATCAGGAACCAAATCTGGCTCAAGCGCCTCGACCACTACTTCCGGCAGTGCTGCAGAAGTTAGTAAGAGTGCTGGTGCTTCTATGATGATGATGGGTTCCAGCGCGGTGTTCAGTTTGTTTGGAGCTGTCGCTTGGATGATTCTGTAAATAAACCACAGCAAGGTGATGGGCTTGGGTTGAGCAGGCTAGGATTTCGTAATGCTGGTAGCCATCAGAACATATATCAATGACAAGTACATATACCGCCATTTGACCTAAAGTTTATTTCATGTGATCCGGTCATTGCCCTTCATATCTTACTTCTTGTCTGCTCGCCGGTTATGCTGGGTTGAGTTTGCAGTGAAGGTTCTCGGTATCTTAAGCCCACTTTTATCCACCAAGAATCACTCTCCAAACTCACCTCAAATATCCACGTTCAACCCTCTTTCTTCTTGTACGATCTCAGTTCAACTTGGCTTGACCAATAGTCTCTCTGGTACTCCGCCCTTTATTTCTTCTGTTAACTTCATAAACAATTCATCCATATTCCTTCCAGCTTGCTCATTCATACCTCTGCCCACACGTTAGTTCTTGTAGCAGTTCAACTCGAGGCTCCAGCTCTATTCCACTAAGTTCCCCACAATATGGCACAAGTTCACTATGAGGAAAACATTGAGGGAAAAGAAAATTCTCTGGACATTCCAGGCGCTGAAGAAGACTACCAGCGACTAAGATCTTGCCGCCAACGTTTGTCCATATCACGGAATTATGTCGCTGATTGGACAACAGCGGATGCATTCCGAGAATTTTGCCAGAATTGGTCAGTATTATCATTTCGACGATTCTTCGAACCCAGAGTTAACTTCGCCTAGGACCGATGCTATTGTCAAGAAGTCTGGTGTCTGTCGCGAGAAATTGGCTTATGTCTACAAAGATTTGGACGATGAGTACACAGTTACTGTCCATCTCCAAAACTCGAATAAGATGCTGGGATATCTGTTCTTCTTTAAGAAGAGGGGTATGTTAGAGCTGTGCAATTTTGGCAGCACATTATCGAGGGAGGCTCTCAATATGGGTAGAGCAAGCAAGACGAAAGATGACAATTTGGCAGGAAAGCACGGAGAAGGTCTCAAATTGGCTGCGTTGGTGATGGTCTGCGAAGGTCATCAGGCTAAACTTACCGCATCCGGATTCGACTGGAACTTTTGTTGGGCAGCAAATGATACGACATCTCTCTGGTGCTACTTGAGCGAAGTGAAGCGCAAACAAAAATCCTTCAGTGAGAGCTGGAAAGGTGGACTACTCAGATTTACCGATGTTATGACTTCTGATCCTTCGAAAGATGTTTCAGTTCAACTCGGGAATGTCTATGGCGGAAATGGAAAACCAATCCAGGAGGCAGAATTTATGGACTGGTTGAAAATCTATCTGCACTTTGACCGCCCTTGGGACAACATAGAGACCGATCGCGGCACAATGATGTTTCCAATAGAATTCCAAAACAAAATCTACTTCAAAGGACTGTTGCATGACAGTACTTCTGCCCATGGGAGTTTCAAATATGGTTACGACTTTTCTAAGTTGGAGGTTGGGAGGGACAGGAAGGGCGTGCAAGATCAGGTCCAACTAGAACGGATACTGGCAGAGATGTGGGCATCAGCAATCCAAAATCACCCCGTGTGGATATTAGACTCCTATATTGATATGCTGACTGGCGTCCATGAATGGAGGGATGTTTCCGGGATTGCCAAGAATATGTCTCGGCCTACAGCGATAACTATCTGGAACAGACTTCAGAAAAATATCACTCATCAGAAGTTGTTTTATCATGGGCAGAAAGATGCGGAAAAGGTAAGAATTTTGAGATTCTATTCAACTCCCCTTGCCCTTTACAGCACATGACAGCTATTTGCGAAGTCTTCTCCCCTTTAAAGTTACTTTAGACTAATGAATAATGCAGGATGCTGGTTTCATCATGAAGTTCCTAAACAGGCAGCCAGCAGCCCTGCCAAACAGAATATGGCTACCGTCGAGAAAGTTTGAATTAATCAAAATACCATCTGAATATAGGAAGCACAAGCCTCCGGCCGAGGTGGATATCGTAGTAGACACAAAATATGCGAAGGCACTGCAAGACTCTGAAAGCATCATCAAGAAACTCGAGGCAAAAATCAGCAACATCAGGGACGAAATCATCGATCTCAGGGACAAGATCAGCGGATTATTTCAACAGAAAGAAGCAATGCGAACCGGTCACGAAGAGCTGATGGAAGAAAAGAAGCAGTTGCGACGAGAAAAAGAAGAATTGCAAAGCAGCAACGAAGAGCTGAAACAATCACAAGAGGTACTGAAAACCATAAATGAGCAACTGCGACTAAAGCACGAAGATAGAAGTGCCCACAGCCGAACCGCGCTGGACGATAACACCAGCGAAATGGAAGCGATGAAGCAACTAGTCACCGAAGCAAAAGCAGCTGAGAAAGCCGCGAAAGCCGAAGCCGCCCAAGCTTCTGACTTGTTGAGAGTTGCAAGAGTCGAGGTGAAGAAAGCGAAGGAAGGTAGAAAGAAAGCAGAGAATGGAGAGGAAGCTATGATGAAAACTCTACAGAGATTGTTAGATAAACAAAGATCAACTTCGGATGATGATGCTGAGAACGAGCGCCGAGAGAACTCGAGAGGCGGAGGAGAAGAGACAGAGCAGGGTGAGGGAGAGCGAGCTGCGAAGAGGATGAAAGTGAAGAATATTGTCGTTATTGACTGAGCTGGGCATCAAGGACATGCTTGGCCTTTTTTATCTTTCTCCTTGTGGGCAAGTGGGGGCAAGTCATGACTCCACTGAGTACTACCTCTATTGCGTTGATTATACTTGATTTATCTAGATGCTTATAGACTGCATGAAAACCTAGTTTTTTGCTAGACGAGCGATCTTCCCTTTCGATATCATGAGAGCATAAATATTCGATGACTATAGCTGGAATAATATTATGAAGTACAAGACTAAAGCCCGCCTCACCTAACAACCGGTCGAACGAGCATATCCCAGTTCGAGAGTGCCTCCTACTTGCAGATAGGCCTGAAACTCCCTTGTAAGGAAGTTGCGTATGTCAATCGCGACTAAGGAGTCCATTCCATCAACTACAATGGGTTTCGGCTCATCCATTTCTTCCAAGGTTAATATAAGCACCGATGATACTTTGACAACAAAGCATCGCAGACGATGATCCGCGCTGCGTCAAAGCTAGCCGATGAATCGTCCAGAGTGAGCGAAGCAGTCCCTTGTTTCTCTGAGTGCATTTCCAGCTCGATACTTGAGCACTAATTCTACTCCGTCAACATTGGTAACGTGTTTGATTGCTTGGGCGCACTCGTTAGAGGTAGTTTGATTCTTGACAAAGGAATGAGATTGGAGCGTGACGGAAAAAAACCGCAAATCAAGATGACCATTTTCTTTGCCGATTGGCCACTAATTTTAGTAGACGATGGTTAGCTGATGTCACTGGATGAATTCGATATTTTCATTGATATACCTATATGCCATATAATGGGTTCTGGAGATCCATTCCTTCTCGGCTTTATGATATTGGTTAATGTATGCAATAACGATTTGGCTGAGATGTTGGATCAGAATGAAAATTACTTATATAATATAGATATTAGTTATGGAGAATAAAGAGCTACTTAGAGAGAATTACTTATATTCATAGATTCGTAGATATATAGGAGGTTCCCATATATGCATGGGAAGCGAAGCTATATAGGAGGTTCCAGATCGAACAAAGGAAGGAGAACAGAATACAAGAACAAGGGAGATTCAGATATAAATAAATTCATTCCGTTAAAGCTCGTTTACTCGTCTCAGGTTTCTCTTGGTATTCCGCAAAGATATGTTGCAAAACATAATTTGCTGTCATCCTCTCACTCGGATCCCATTTCAACATGCCCTTGCAACAACGTATCATTGGTTCCAACGGTCTTTTATCAAGCCATTTATGAATATCTTCAAAGTCTCTCTTGTCCACTTGCCTATTCGGCAAACGATAGCCGACGATTTCCAATCCAACCAAGGCTATGGCCCAGTAGTCAACCTGTCGACCGTGGTATTCTCCAACTCGTTGTTCAGGTGCTAGATATGGTATCGTACCTGGATGATCATATAGAATGCGATCTTGGGTGGTGGCGCATCCGAAATCTATAATCTGGGCAAGAGGAGGATCAAAAGACTGTACTGTGAGATTGCCGGGTTTGATATCCCGGTGACAGACTCCCTTCGAGTGTAGATGTGCCATTCCTGAAAGGATCTGGGTGAAAAGAATAGTCCGAGTCTCAACCGATGCTCTAGAGTTGATTACAGAGTAGAAAGTGCTTGTTGAGAGCGGGCTGAACAATGTCCATTTGTCGATAACATCGCTTGCTCTTGGCTTCCAGGTATCATCTAATAATTTGATAACACGTGCCTGCTTTTTGTCAAATCTGGTCGAAATCTCTTTGCAAGCAAAAGGAATTTATGGATATTTTACCTTTTCGACTTCATTGTAAACAAGATCATGTTGGAGATCGAATGCCGTCCCGAGATGTTTCTATCATTGTCGGGTACAATTAGCACTTAGGATCGCGATAGACCGAAAAATATTAGTCTGCATCATATACATACATGGTTTATATCTAAAAGATATTTCGTTATAGAAATCTCCTCATCCACTTTTCTCGAATTGTGTGGCGTCCGCCAAAGTTCTTTAGCAGCTGCCGCTTTTCCGGTACGAGTATGTGTGACTGCATAGACATGGCCAAATGTACCCTTTGCAATTGCACGTCTCACAATCCAATCGCCCATTATCACCTCATTTTTTGCTGGAGTCGGAGATACTATTGCAAATGAATCATGCAATGTCTGACGATAAAACGCAGCAAGATCTGTTTGGAACTGGTCGTCTTGTTCCTTCGTACGTGTTGGAAACTTGAGTGTAAAGAAGCATTCCCCAATCCCGATGGCATTTCGATATGGAATAAATCGTCGCTCGTTGCAGAGTATCTCTCCATTCAATGAGGCTGCCTTACCACGTATATTGTCAGCAATGAGGAAAAAACCTCCCCCTCCTTTTATCAATGCAAATCGAGCATGTATTCCTGCTACTTCACTTCGGCTTTTATCATCTTCCTCTACCATTAACAAAATATCAACACCTAAATTCTTAAGATTAGTCCTACCCCTCCCAATTCTCCAACCGAGCGGAGCAAATTCTGGTAGGTTATGGAGTGAAAATATAAAGGCGCCACTAAGTTGTGCCGGCTCCAAGGCTTCATCGGTTGAATCGAGGCGCATGAAATTGCAATGATATTCGTAGAAAGGTGAATATCGACGGGTTGCCAAAACATGGAAAGCGTATTTGGCCTCGCGATTTAAGGGACATAGTTCACCGATTACACCATCAGTTGTTGTATCGTTGCTGTGGAAGGGCGTTGATGTTTCTGCTCCAAGTCTTGTCACTGGTGGTAGTGGGCTATTGGGGTTTGTTGCGATATTTCCCGATTCACTGGACTCCATCATATCGAGTCGTTCTTGGTATAGTAAAGTCTCAACTATACCAAAGTTATTTGTAGATGAAGTAGCAAAGATACTTGGCGCTCGATATAATACTTAAAGTAACAGAGTATTAGTAAGACAAGGGAGGAGCGAGGCGATTTGCTGCTATATCACGTGACAAGATCTTTCCTAGCCTATCCTCATCAAGGCATCATATATTTGAAGATTAACAAATTTGACCACCAACAACAACTACAATATCCCTCTTTACGATACAATGGTTCCTTCGACTTATTCGAAGCAGACCACTTCCTCTTCTTATTATGATCCTCATTCACCTAAATCTATCGTCGTCTCGTCGGAGTCTCCAGATCAGAACCTATTGAACTTGGTTAATGAACGGCTTCTTCATTCCATAGATTATCATCAACCTCGAGTCAGCAGCAAACTTGAAAATTATTTCCGTGGTTATAGTGAATTTCTACAAGCTCCACCATCGCCAACTGCGACTGATGATGGTCAACAATTTTCCTATCAATTATACGAACAGCAGAATGCAATACCTATTCTACCATCACCTTGTGAGAAGCACTGTGTACAGAATTCATCGAAAGATGAGAAAATGATAGGTCCTCCAGGTATATTCCCTATGAGTGTAGAGATTCCCCCTTCGCATTGTCGGATTGCTAATTATGGCTGTTCCTTACTAGGAATTACTCTCGAATATCATAAAACGAACGACGCTCCTTCTAATTCCCGTCGCATACGTCGTGCACATCGTACACAGCGAGAAATACGACATGAAGTGACTACTCAACCACCCGCTATCGATAGGAATACCACGAATCGAAATAGAAATACAAGGAATCTTAATCGCACTTTGGGGGACAGGGAAAGGAAGGCCGCAAAGAAATATCCAGAAAGGGTACATCGAATGGAAACACGATCACAAGTCTACAGCCGGAGTTTAAAGGGGGTCCAAAAGAGAATTCGAACGGCGGATTAACTGATGAATCAGTAGCAGAGGATTTGATTATGATGAAATGTTGGCGATCTACCATCTAATTCCGAGTCGCAAATGCGCTCCACTCCGCTGTTAATTCGTGATGGGTCCTTTTCAGATTTCACAAGACAGGTCTTCGGCTTGGTTGAGGGTAACGATCTCCGCATGATCAAATGAGGACAGAGTGCCAACGACAACAATAGAGCTCAAACGTATTAGTGTTGCTATACCGAAACAGTGCGAGGTTCTAATATTTAATAGTAAGCTCAGCAGGGCATGTCCCTATTTCTCTGGAAGAGGCTGTCACTGGTACAGTGTGTTGTATAGTGGATGTTTGAGGGGTACTATTGTAGGTAGGGCTGTACAGTAAAGGTGGCTGGAAAAGTGGCTGGAAAAGTAACCTTCACCGACCGCGGGCCCGCAAAATCATTCTGCCGTATGCTGTTTACTTGCGCGCGGGGCCATCTTCTTATCATATCTTCTCCCAAAACAACACATTGATCGTAAATATGGCTTCGGACTACAACCCTTTGGTGGATATCAAAACTCTCGCACCTCCAGATGGTGATTCTATTGTCTATTTGAATTTCCTACGAAAGATATTCATCGTAGATAAACCCCCACCAGATCTACGCAGACAACTTTTGGAGAAATTCGATGAGATATTGCAAAGCAATGAGCTTGCCAACATCTTAGGCTGGGAAGCCTTGCCTATCCTGCTCGAAGTCGCCGATTCCGAATCCTGTCTAAGTACTATCGCCCGTCTCGGAAACCCGCGAGAATGTATGCTCGGAGTTTTGGAGGAATTGCAGAAGCTAGACTTGGAAGGAATCGAGGACGACTGGCAAGAGGAAGAGAACACAGCAGATGGCCCGGCGAAAACAAGGGAACCGAATGATATTGATCAATTTTGCACGCTGCTAAATCTCCTCTCTATCCTCCATCCTCGACTTAAAACGAAGCATCCTTCTCGATTCCTGGGTAGCACAATAATCGCTATCATAAACGCATACCAACCTTCACATCGAGCTACAATTGCGGTTGGAGAATTCGTTCACGCAGTCTCTGGAAAGAAGCGACCGACATTACCTGGACGGAAATCTAGTCTTAGCATCACCAACGTTATGCGCCCAGACGTTGATACATCTTTACCTACAGCTCCTGACCCCGAAGCGCAAGAGGAGGATAAACTGGAGTCCGCCATACAAAAGAAGCTTCTGCAGGGTTTGGTTACGGCGATGTTGGATTTTTACATTAGCGAATTCCCTTTGGAATGGGCTAGCCGATTGCTCGAGTCTTTCGATCCAAAACGCGTCGTGGCCGGAAGGACTACCCTGGCAGAAGCATTTCAGACAAAGCCGGAGTTCCAAATTCGTGATACCGTCGTGGGACAGCTTGTCGTAGGTACCATCTTTTACAAAATTCACAGACTGCCAACTAACGCATCTAGTCTTTGTGTCGCGACTTAGGACTAGCTAACTACGACCTCCTCTTCGAAGCAATGTATCCGTCAGAACCTATCGAGCATGCTCCAAATCCAGAAGACGACTTACCCGATTCCCCGGAACAGATACCACTCTCAGCGAACGGTTGCTTGTACCTTCTCACATCTCTCCTCTTCTCCAGTATTATGTTCCAGACGAAAACACCTGAACCGACTATGGCAATTTTCCCAGACCATGCAAAATTAATGACTCAGTTCTTCGAGCCCGCTGCCGAGTCACCCCTTTCGATCCCAGACGCAGTTTTAGCTGTTGGGCTATGGTTAGAACATACGAATAAATTCGTGTCTGGAGAATTCAAGGACAACGATTTCTTCACCCATTTACGAGCTCTATCGTTATGGTCCGCCACCAATCCTTCTCCAGGACTACGGTACTGCGCCCATATACTCACATCGGCTATTTTACATGCGCATCCGGCAGATAATATAAGGTTGACATTTATTTCGAAAACCTTACAAGACACTCCAGATGAGGTTCCGTGCGCTGAAGCGCTGAAAGTCTCAGCTATCATCTGGTTGAAGGAGGAGTTAATCACAGCCCATGAAAGGAAGGCAGAAAACCTATTCTCAACGACGGGAGCTTTAATTGCGACCAAG
>LLKJ01002130.1:0-10515 GCA_002242865.1 Clarireedia sp. CPB17
CATCCATATTGATAAATATTCATACCACACGAGTATTTTTTTTTAAAGAATGAATGATAGAGAAATGTTTTTCGTGTGAACTGTACTCAACCCCTATATGAATGAAGAAAAGTAGACCGAGAGAGTATGTAGTAGGGGGGAGGAATTGCACGCATGATAGTACGACTTGAAAGACGCGTTTGGGGAACCGCGACGCAAGCGAGAAATCCAGAAAATCCACTTTCCCTAGAAGGTCATTCTCACCAAACATCCACAAACCCAAGAGTTTTACTTAATGCGAGTAATAATTCTTGAGTTATCTGGTTATATCACATGCAAACATAATGAGGAGTTAATCATTTTTGTGATGTTTATAACTATACTTTGCTTAGGACTCGAAACAATCACGAGAAGCGCACGAAACACGTGATATGCATGCTCTTCTGCGGCCCATGCCTCCGCAACGATCATTACAACGACACCCAGATTTGAAGTCTTTCTTACGATACACCTAGATTTCGATCTACCACTTTGGAATTTGAACCAGACCAGCGGTCCCAGAAGCCCCCGTCGATGTTGGCAATGGAACAAAAGGTTCGGTGTGAGTAGCCGAGGCCTCTCCAGAGCTCGAAAAGTTGGATGTAATTCTCAACATACCTTCCGCAAGGTCGAGATTTAACAATGTTCTCCTGAACATTTCCAAAGCCGCCACAGGCTGGTAGTATGGGACTTCGTGGCCTGTGGAAGTATTAGCATTCGATTCGTCTGTTCATACGAATGGTGCCTCCGCCTCCTAAAAAGCCCAACGATCTAAGCGAGCCCCTCCATTACGTACCTGCTTCATAGATTCTCATAAAGCTAAAATTTCCAAATTGTCTGACTTCACCATACTCGGTCCCATCAACCATAAATGGTGAGTAGCCGGCTGCAGCAAATTCAGCTTGATGAGTGTAGTTTATGGCCAAGGAAATCGCTTCCCCTCCGAACCACTAAGAGTGTTAGCGAGGTCAAATCGTCTTGAGACACGACTTACGTTGCAGATATAATCTGCATCACCATAGAACAATGCTACCCTAACATCATTTGCGAGCAGCATCTCCAGGTCTTCTAAGTAATTGGGATAGACGAAATCTCCGGTCTGTTGGAAAGCATAGTACACTTCATTATTGGCAGTTTCGCTGTAGTTCAGGTTGACTCCAAGTGCGTTCTGCGTAGAAGCGAGATTGAGATAATCGACGAAATAAGATGGTGGGGTACGGTCCCTACAAGATTGAGTCAGTAATGGCTTGCAGTATGATGTGTGGAATATGCAAATCAAGGAAAAGGATAACTAACTTGGAGGGATGTCTGATATCATATGTTCCCCGTCCTCCGTAACTATAAAAGAGACCCTCGACGTCTATATAGGAATAGTCTGTTAGCAAATACCATATATGGGCTGTTCAGAGCATCCAGCGCCGACGAGCCTTCTTGCTTGGGTATATCGATGCAGGCCAAACAAGGGAAGGATGTAAATCGAATAAAATGGCTACATATCAAAAGCGCTGAATTTACTCACTGTCTCTGCACATATTCTCCGCTTCAGTGCAAATGGCCTGGTCCGCAAGACTGGTGCGATTCGTGTACCTGCAACTTGCTACCTGGTCTAGGCATCCGCCGGTCATGTAGGTAGCAAACTTAGCATAGTTGTAGACTGCCCAAATTAGTATAGTCTTATACTAGCCAGACGCGAAACGTACCGGTGTCATTGTATGCTTTGATACCATACGTGTTGTTGACAGCAAATTCGGGATAGCTGAGAGTGAGTTAGCGAAGTACAACCATATTCCTACTCAAGAAATTTATGTTGTGCCAAACAGTTTTTGACTTTGAAAAGACGAGTAGAGTCTACTAGGACCAACTTTCGAAAATAAATATCAAAAGCTGCATCAATGGTGGATTCTCGAGAATCGATGGTGGTCAACAACCAACTACACTCCTGTGGTGTACAGTATGAGAACAAAACCTACTAAGGAGCTTGAACATATTCATCGATGATACCGTTACCAACACCCAAGGTGTTGAAGTTCAGTTGGATGCCGTCCACAGATCCATTCGCAATTGCCTGGTTTTGCTCGTAGAAGTAATTAAAGAACGCTGGTCCGTAGTGTCCACTACATATTGGTTAGTCAGCTTCCGGATGTTGTAAAAGTCTGAATGTGCGGCAGGTTGTATGACATGTGTAATTGTTATACCACACACATATAAATACAGGGGGCCCAGGTAGTCACGGATATTTGATTGCTGGAAGGATAGTAAACTCACCCGTAACTTTCTGTCCAGAGATTGAACTCCTTGGATTTGATCTCAGAATCTAGTTGCGGTAGTCCACCGAGGAATCCTTGCCTAGAAACACCAATAATTAGCAACCTTCTGGAGAACAGCAGAACCAGTCACCAGAACGTGGTATGGAGTCTTGTGAGTATATATACAAAAACGCATTGCCCATGGCTAGCCGGAGCAATGTTCCACTCTGGGGAGGGGAAAGGCAAGCCAGCTACGATATGCTTATACTTACAGGACGTGCCATGCTGCTATAGCAGATAGATCGGTGGTATCAAGAGCAGTAGCATTAATGACAGGATATCTGCCTTGGGGACCTGCGAAAGAAGCATTCTCGAAGATACCAGTGTCTTGTGTCACTAGTCAGTTGCTGAAAATTCCACAGAAACTTCGAGACATACATGGGTTCAAACTTCCGACCTGCTCATTGCCATATGAAAAACCCACACCAAGTGGCTGTGAGATGAACAGCATGTTTGACACTTCAGTCCATGAGTATGGATTAACTTGAGTGGTGAGATTTGCGGTGACATTGCAGGGGCCGAGTTCTGGGAGTGTCAGTAGAGTCCTAAACTAGCATACGTGCTTTCATACCTTCGAAAAGACCAATCATGGAATCAGATCCTGGTCCACCATTCAACCACAGAGTGATTGGTGCATATTGAGGATTGTGTCGCGCCTCAAAAAACCAAAAAAAGGTATGAGAATTGCTAAATTACTTGAGCTTTGTTTGGTTGACTTTAGAAGAGATACTCACGCATCAAGATCAATATATCCCGAGTATGAATTTACACCCGGAGTTGTCTCACAGACACCTTCTTTCCCTGGTTCCTTGTAACGGATTGTGATATTTTGAGGCGTGGTGAGGGTCTTCAGGCCTGTAGCATTCGCTGGCAGACCTCGAGCATCGATGTTAGCCTGCACGTTTCTTTGGGTGATTTTGGCACCATTCACTATAGTGGACAGCGCCAGCCCAGCTGCGATGGAGAAAAACATTATTGAAATACGGCTTGCTGTTTGATTGACTGCTACACGCACTTGGAGGACAGCTGAAGAATATGGGACTGTCCATGATTTATATCTGGGAAAACGACAATGGATCCGCAGAATTTCTTAAGGACTTTCCTGAAGTGTTTAGCTCGGAAATCACCAGGCGTTGCTTGCAGGATGCACTATTCGAATGGCAGCATGGCTTCATGGCTTCATGCCCATATTCGACCTATGTAGCGGCATCCGCAACGTCTTGTAGATCCAATGACGAACTGATAAAGCCCGATCTGCCCTAAAATGGGATATAGAGAGGGATATCGCCCAATGCAAGGCTAAGTAAGAGATAAGAAAAGAGCACTGCTCTTCTACCAGGCAATTGCCCCGGAAACTGTGTGTCCGAGAGCCGCGGTTAGCATTTGTGCCATGCGGTCAGCACATTTTGCAGGTCTGTTCGCCAAGACTAACGGTTATTTATTGAAGTTTCCAACAACGAAGTAACTTGGAAATTATTATGAACTGATTTCGGTCAAACTTACAAGGGAATGCCTTTAGCCAAGGCCATATCGTCATAGTTCAACACGCCGGCCGACGGAAAAAATTGGGATGTATGATGAGGGGTAATAAATATTAGCAAACGAGCTGCCTTTCAAGGTCTAGCGAAGTCCCAGCCCGGTCAATAAGCACACCGACGAATTGATACCATCCCGATATTCTGGCTAGGCTTCCACATTGTACATGAGGTACATCTTTTACATATTTTGTTCACGTTTCTCTTTGGTTTGAGACCAGAAGGTCCTGCCTGGGCCGTGAGGTGCCTCTCGAAGAACCAATGGCTTTTATGTTCTAGCTACATAGGCTGCTGTTTGCAGTAATACCTCGAGTGTTAACTCAAGCTGTTCATCGTTCATTAAAAAAACCCAATCCTCCCCCATCCCTACATATCCATTGGCCTGACATGTTGCCGAATAGTGAATTGAAGAGGGATTCGTTGTCATCTGCCTCTATTCCCAGACTGATCGACAAGAAAAACCGAGATACCTTCGAAAAGAAACGCTCTAGGATGCTGCTGCTAATTGATCTAAATTCCTCCAGATAATATTGGTGCCCGCCTACAGGTCGTTATCTTCTTCATCTGGAAGTGGCAGGGCCGCAGCGTCCTCCATTTCTTTGTTGTAAACCTTAAGAAGCTCCTCATCAACTTGGGTTGTTGGTGGTGCCAAGGCGGGAGCAGCAACGAATTCCTAATACATGTTAGCCGCTTTCCACGGATGTTAAGCAAAGGGAGCGCACCAAAGTTGGGTTGCCAACAAGCTTTCGCGCCAACCACAAGAAAGGCTTCTCAAAGTTGTAATTGGATTTGGCGGAGATGTCATAGTATTGCAAGTTCTTCTTGCGATGGAATGTGATGGTCTTGGCCTTGACTTTACGTTCCTTCACGTCGACTTTGTTACCGGTAAGAACGATGGGAATGTTTTCGCAGACACGGACTAAGTCACCTATTTCGAGCTGATTAGCATTTAACAAACAGGATAGGCAATCCCACAGAACTTACGGTGCCAGTTCGGGACGTTCTTGTATGTGATACGCGAGGTGACATCGAACATAATGATACCACATTGTCCGTTGATGTAGTAACCATCACGAAGACCTCCGAACTTCTCTTGTCCAGCTGTGTCCCAAACATCGAATTGAATGTTACCCAAGTTCTACACCTATCAGTTTATGTTTATCGCCTTGAACAAGAGCGGGAATTGCCGTCACATACAGTGGTGAAACCAAGAGGGTGAACTTCGACACCGAGAGTGGCGATATATTTCTTTTCGAATTCACCGGTCAAATGGCGCTTGACGAAGGTGGTCTATTTGATGATTAGCTTGTGTTTATCGATGGATGGCTGTCCTGTTGCAGTCGAGATGCAGCGCATTATTGTGTCTTGATGACATCAACCGTAGAGATGGCAAGAGCAGCTTCAAACTCAACGAGCGTACCTTTCCAGTTCCTCCGTCACCGACAAGCACAAGCTTGAAAGTTGGTGTTTGATTTTCTTCCGCCATAATTGGATGCAGTTGAGAAAAAGTAGTGTAGATAGAGCCTCGTAAAAACCGACACTGTTGTTGAGTATTAGTTCAAGCCCCAGCACTCAAAGACAAACGACCTGCAAAGCCGTAATAGGTTCGATGGCGGATAGGAAGAAGAAAATGGGAGGGGTACCTATTGTCGCTGAAGTTTCGTCGTGGACGTGGTGGAGTATGATTTGATTTACTAAGGATGTGAGAATGTTTTGATTACAACGAGCTAAAACTGAGCAGAACGTTGGCAAAAAAAAAACCTGCCCAGGCAGAAATGTTTGATGAGTCACGTGCGATTCGCCAAGGATCTTTCCAAGAAGTTCTTCCACACACAGATCACATTCACTACGACAGTTAAAGACATTTTCAGGCTTTCTCTGTTTCTTACAATCTACCTGTCCGTTATTCGGTACGATTCGTGAGCGATTGACACAATCCAATGCGCCAGCATGTTCCTTTATCTTCATTTTCTAAGCTCCCGGAGCATACGCCGCTCGGAATCGCTTGATGCCCATCCATCAACGCATCCGTACAAATGCCAAAGGGCCACATCGATGCTTGTTTACTGAGCTAAAATGTTAGACCGACGCTGTTCTATAATCATAGAGCTTTCGCGAAAGCGTTCATCTGACTGACCTCGGAGATTAAAGGTGTCGCCGAGTTCCTGTGCCGTGCTGTATCAAGCTTCTGATCACAGAGCTCCTTCTTTCGGATATTCATGTCGCAAGATTCATAGTGGCAGGATATGGCAACCGAGTAAACCTCTGCCACCCCAATCACGCCGTGGCGTTAGCGTAAGTTGTAATTCTTGTCGACCAAGGTTTCGTGACACTTTGACCAGCACCTCACTCTGTGGCGTGAAATAGGTTAGTAAAGGTCCTTGGGCATTTGAGGGACGGACTTACACCCTCGTTGCCCTGTACACACTCTCCCACCCTTTTAAGGCCATCATGATTTGTGTGATTGACGTAACCAAAATTCCTAATCACATCTCCAGCTATCATACCCGCAGAATCGGCCGGGCTTCCAGCTGCAACGCTATTGACTCGTGCAAATGGGATGTCCAACGGCGCTGGCTCTTCAAACGTAGGTACAATTCGATTAGGTTGCACTTCCTTGTCAGCAGTTTCGCCTGTCGATGAGTTCTCAGCAAGCCGGGCAAAGTGCTCATGGAGATGCTTTTCGATGACGCTCATGAGAGATTTGTAGTCATTTTTAAGATGAATGATGCGCGAGCGAGTGGTTCTGACTACCCCGTATGTCAGCCTAGTACATTGATCAGTAGAGCTCAATGGTGTATACTTTGCGCCACATCCAAATCTGCTCGAGGAAATCCGTCGGGAGTCAAGAGCCTCGTGTTCATATCAACACCGTGCTGGCAGATGTTAGCATGGGTTTTCATATGCGCATGCTATACCTGCCGAGTCTAAAACACCGCTCAGAGCCTTGATCTCAGCTTCGATATTGTCTTTCTTTGCCTGAAGTTGCGCAAAGGTTAAGCCATCAGTTTGTATGCCATTTGTGCTGGCTCGTCCGGAAACCGGGCCTGATGGGACGGTTGGGGCGTGCAAGTTCTCCATGTCTAAAGGTAATCCCATTTCCCGTTGTAAGTCGATAAGTTTTTGATTTTCTCTCTTGAGATAATATTGACTTCAGTCAGCCTTGCAATGAAGGGTAATCAGGCTGCGAAACTTTGACGCGTCAAAATGGCGGGGTAACAAGCAATGATGACCAATCCACACCCCTCAAATATGCTGAGATAACCCTTGCAATTTGGCTTGGGGTAAGTCCTGTCAATCCTTCGAATATCTGCCATGTTCACATTCTCAAGGACTGTTTCTAAGTAGAAACCTAAGGAGGCGATGATGAGAGTCCTCATCTTGTATTTTGGAAAAGGTCATAGGACCATCCTTTGTAGATCATGGCTTTTCGTGTTACTCAAGGCAAGCAATCCAATCGTCCTTCACTGTTGATATGATGCGATATGTGTCGAGTGCACAATGAACCAAAGCTCCTCGGATTCTTCAGGGAAGTAAACTTCTCAAGAGCCTTCGGATCAGTTCTTTCTTCTATTGGTTCAGAGAACTACCACTTTCCATTTTACCACTTCCTCAGCTTGGATGGCCCCTTCCTTAATATATTCTTGGGGTTGACCCTACTCTACTCTTCTATCATATGGTAGCATTCTTCCCAAGTACAACCGCAGGTCGAGTTTCTTGGTACCTTGGAACAGTTTTGCATCTACAAGTTTTGCTCCTTTAGTCTCTACTTTTGCTCACGCTTTGCTCACCTTGCTCTCTTTTGCCTACAATGGACGTTTTTGGTCGGGATAGTATTCATCTTGGCACGGCAACAACAACTTGCTCGATTCATTGCTCCACGAATGATCCCGAAGGTTCGCCAACTTTTTCGTCAGCGAACCAAATTTTGAGAACAGATACATTTGAAGTCGGTCACGAAATCATTAACAACAAAACCACTAATACAGAATTAAACGATGCGCAATGCGGTGGATCCATGACCAGTAGCAGTCATGGTAGTAGGGATTCGAACACTCTGGATAACTTGTATGCGCTTGGGATGTTGGCCATGGATGACATGGCCCAGAATGAAGAGGTTCGGTATCAGCGATTCTCACTGGGAGGCGATGAAGAAGAACCTTTCAATCGCGATTCCTTGCCAATGGATGCCAGCCCATTTGACAAATGGCTCAAGACTATACATCGACGAGCCGCGCACCGAAAAACCATTAGTTGCGACTCACCTCGGATGGTCGGAGAATTGAGTCTTTATGATAACCCCCATACGCAGAATCGACAAGGGCACAGGAAATCGAATTCGGGGAGCTCATTCGGCTTTGTCACTAATATGAAGAGTGTCGGGACCAGTCTTGCAAGTATCAGCATTGCACCTCGTTCAAGGACCGGAGTATCTTCTCGACAGCAAAGAACTGACTTTAGCAGTAAAGCATCATACGCTGTAAGAGTCCATTTATTCACAATCACACTCAGAACATGCTCGGTATATTGCTTCATGACATGGATACTGATCGAGTACTTCAGGGAAGAGCATCAGAGGACAACATAAATATTGCACGAGGCATTGTCATCGACCAGGCTGTGGCCAAGCGATCAGAACGGCGTCAAAATATCATCGGAGAAATCCTTGCTACAGAAAAAGACTATCTGGATGACATTCAGGCCCTCATACGCGTATGTTGCGAGCCACTATGTTCTGATGGTCCACTAACCGCTTGCTGCTCAGGTTTTTGATGGCTTTCTTGTTACTGTGCCCATACTCTCCCGAAGCTTGAGGAAGTCTATTGTTCTTACGCTGAAAGACATATGGAGTTTGAATAATGATCTCTATAGAGAGGTCGCTGCTATCGTATCTAAGTGTCAGAAATACACAACTCCAGATCTTTCAGGAAAGCCCATGCTCAAAGGGCACAAGAGATGGCAGAGTCTTGGAGGGATACCCAGTGACCTTAGCCAACAACGCCATCTCGGCGATCCGAAGGTGGCAGGCGATATTGCAAAGACATTTGGGTCAAGGGTATATAAAACATCCTGACTGTCCAGCATTAATACCCATTAACGTATTTTTAGGTCCATCGTTTGTTCGTATACGAGCCGTATGGAATTATGTTTGCGGAAGTGCTATCACAGGTAAACACTACATATCGAACTACGGAAGAATGGAGGGATCTCAATCTAGCAATCCAATCCACGGAAGAACTGATCGCATCCATTGACGAACGTGAGAGTGGCACACGCAAATCGAGAAGCTTCATGGACTACTTCATCAAAGTATGTTGTTCAATAAGTTGTAATGCAAATAGGCTAACGATCTCCAGCCGGTTCAGCGTATTGCAAAGTACGAAGTTTTGTTTGGTAGACTCCTTGAAGAAAGCCCCGTTTGCGACTGTCCCGAGTCTTCAATGAGGGTTGAAAATACTCTCCTCAGGATCATAGAGGCTCACAAAGCAATGGACGCTACGACTGGCAATCACAAACTAGGAGCTGCGATGGCAAGAACATGGTTGTTACAAGATCGTTTGGTATTTGCAGACCAGGTTCGTCCAAGTTCTATGCTAGATCAACCTGCATCCACCTAACAAAATAACCAAAGCCCGAGAGCAGATCACAAGATAAGATCCGCACGCTCGATCAAATTCATCTATGTGGCGTCCTTCATACTTCTTGGCAAACGAAAGAGAACGCCGTCGGTCAAAATGTAACTGGTCAGTATCTTGTTGCGCTTTTATACGAAAAGTTCTTCGTCCTCGCGTCCGGCAAGCAAGATCAAGTCTATGCAATACAGGCATGTATACCGACTTGTGAACTGAAGGTGGAAGAGATAGATAATGGCAAAGGTGAGAATTGTTTTCTACATCGCTACCATCTCCGACATATTCTAATTGATTTGACAGGTCTACAATGTCATACTGCACCCTACTCTTGGAAAATAGTCTTCGAGCATCATTGTCAGCTTTTCGAAATTACAATGAGCGCATGCTCAGCGAAAGAGGAACTTGAATGGAAAAGTCGTCTTATCGATCGTTCGGAGAAAGAAGGCGGAAGTACCGTGGTACAAGCTATGCTCACATCATTATCCTTAAATATCAAACCAATGGGCATGGTATATGGTAAACCAGGTATGTCGCCAATATCATTCAAATAGCCTAATAAAATCAAAACTGACCACATCAGGCACAATCGCCCGCCGCAACTCCATCCACCGAGCCACCACCATCGCCGGTCAAACGACCGTCCTCGGGCACGTCATCATCAAAAACACCAGCGCCACAACCGATCCCCTCCACTTCCCCTCCCAAGCCTCCATCAACCGCTCGCAATCCCTGCAAGCAACGCACCGTCCTACGGTCCTCGCTCCCTCCCGCACAGAACGCATCCGCCTCGAAACTCTCCTCTCCGACGTCTGGACCCGCGACATCCTCCCCTACCCGGGCATGTCGTCACGCCCCCGCAACGAACATCCCGTGCGCGCGTCTGCGTCTTCCATGATGCGCAAGCTGAGCAGTCATGCGAGTATCTCGAGTATCACGAAGCGCTCGTCGAGTATGGCGAGTTTGCATAGATCTGCTGTTGCGGCGGTGGGTGGGGGGGAGGATCATTTTGCTACGGAGCTGGAT
>LLKJ01002134.1:0-14894 GCA_002242865.1 Clarireedia sp. CPB17
GGATCAGTTAGAGAGAGGGGGGGCGGGGGCAGACTGTTCCCTTCGCCAGAACATGTAAAGATATCACACATTCCGGCGAGCACAGATGTATGATATATGCGAAGAGCGAAAGAAAGACCACAGTACATGTGCGCCTCTCTAACCTTTCCTACGATATAGATATGGTGATAGTCGATTTCTGTCCAGTCTCTTAATGCACACACTTGAAGGAAACCCTATGTCGACTACGGTTCATTACCTCGCAAGCAGGATCTCCAAGTAGAACCTGTATAATACATACATATCACGCACATTCACTCCCCACAAGATAGCAATATCATCTCTTCAAACTCATATATATCATATCATACAGTTTAAAAGATAACTTCTACTCATACTTTCAATGCGAACATTGCATGCATTTATGAAACCCCCTATACCGAATGTATACCTCTACCTGAACCTCAACCAAAAAAGAAGATAAAAAGAGGCAGGCATTACTTCCCAAGCCCAAAAATACCTATTTCAACATATACAGCGCGTCAAAACAGGTTTCTTTCTTTTCTTTGATTGATTTCATCACGCCAACGCCCCCCTCCTCCTATCATGCCAGATAGTTTTATGTGTGATATCTCAATCCATCTTGCCCCGTTGTTTGAAAAAAATGAATGCTCCTTAGCCCCGAAGATGCATTTTGAACACGAAATTTTAACCTCTAATCTTGTTGGTTTTCGTAGCCCTCTGGCTTGTCCATGCCGTTAATTTCGTAGAATCTCGATGTGCCTTTTCAGAAATTAGTTAGACGCCCAGCCAAGACAGAGGATATGATCAATGCTTACATGAATATCCCTTCCAGTCGAAGTTGTCCTTGGGGTTGCAGTGACACTTCAGGTCAAGTCTGGTCTTCTCGCCAGTTGGGCAATGGGTGAATGGAACATGGTAGTAGGCGATATCGTTGAAGAAATGAATTTCTTCCTTCTTCAACATCAGACCAGCAGCAATTGAATGAACTGGCGCATCACCCCAACGTTCGTAGAAAAATCCTCCATCTTTATCGAGTTGCTCGAAGTAGTCTGTATAAGCCTTGGATCGAAGCCAGTTGAGGTTGCCAATTTCGAAGTTAGACCACTATTAAGTTTATTTGGTTAGTCATGCAACAGATGTGTAAAGTGGAATACTTAAACTTACCATGTGGCAATGATTGTATGTCTCTCCACCGTCATCACTGAGGAAGCCCATAGAGTTACCTTCGACAATGTGCTCAGGATGGTTCTTCATGAATGTCTTGACGCTGTCCCACAATGTTGGGATTGTCTCAACGTATTCATAAAGACTGAGGACGAAACTGTATTTCTTCTTGTTGTCGGCCATAAATTTGAACGCATCGTAATCAATGTCGCAGAAAAGCTCAATGCTTGGCTCCACCCTCCAGTACCATTCGTAGTTCAACATCAACTCTTGTTGGAAGAAGAAACCGGATTCGAAACGACACATGTGACGGTAACTGACGGAATCACCGTAGATGATCTTTCGTTGAGCCATATCTTCGCGGACCTTACGAGCCTTTTCGGTATCAATGTGATCGGGGAATGACCAATGCTTGGTTGGGATCTCGCCATAGTGAGTGGTACCAGAAACTAGAGACGTGGTAACTTTCTTGAAGGTAGCATCGAAGGGCTTGTCGTTCAAGAAGACCCAATCGTAGTTGAATTTCCTGTTGAATCTATCCTCGACTTGACGAATGGATCGTGCGATATCCCAAATATCCGAGTTACGTGCCAAGGTAACGAATGTCGCATTCATTCGCTCCCCGGGGACAGTCGCAGGAGGGAGGGCATGAGTATTTGGAGAAGACGCGGACGAAGAGGTCGCATCATCACCTGAATGCGTTGGATGACTGGTGCCTGCTTTTAGCGGTATACCCGTCTTATCGAATAGCTCTGTCGCGCTTGGTATTCTTTGGGTGGAGGAGGAGGAAATGAAGTAAACCACGGCGAGACCCTATGCATGAAGTCAATCAGTATCTGCCGATCCGCGCGCGGACACTTGATATCAACGGTCGATAAAGACCATGAGAGACAAAATGGGACTTACGAAGAATGCAAAGAGAATATATCTCAGATATCGGGCTGTACCTGTAGCCATGATGAAATAGAATTAACTGATGGGAAATTCGTGAAAGTTTCAAGAACGAAAGCGTTTCGTTTTCCTTCTCGTGTTCCCTTCTCGCCTCCAAGCCAATTGTGGTGGTCCTTGGTCCTACCCAATTGGACACGGACGATGGATTTTCAATTAGATTACTAGCACCCCAAGAAGGCTCAACATTTGACGGAAAAGAAGAATAGAAGCGCCTCAATCAACAACTTCAAAAACAACTGATGAAGTTATTGAGAAACAAGGGAGGAGAAGAGGATGAAGTAGAAGCCTTTGTTGAAAGAAAAAAGAGCAAGGTTTAAAGAGAGAGCGAGTGCAGGTAGTGAGGGGGAAGGTTTCGAGAAATTAGAAGGGAGGAAGATGGAGAAGTTATGCGTCAGACATGAGGTGTCGTAATACTTTGTAAAGCGAATAAAGGAGGTTTTACATTGGGTGGTATACTCGTCTACTTCGAGTAGTATTTTCACCATTTTCACAGCCCTTAACATTTAACAGCCCTTTACTACATCGAGATGGATGTGCATTTAAACTTCCGCCCAAGAAGCACCAAGAGGACCTAGATTGCCGGCCGTTCCTACAGTAGCTTCTCACAGGTGTTAATTCGCTCGGGGGCCTTCGAGAAAATGTGAATATCCTTGTAAGGCTTACGCAAGGAGGTTCCGGCTAAGTTACGGTTTTCTCGTGAGACCAAAATATAATCTCGTATCTCGTATCTGGGATTCTGTGTACAGAGTAGGAAGGTACAGGAAGTGTAGGAAAGGTGCGTAGCCTTGTCCAAAGCGACCCCAAATACTCAAATCAAACAAAGAGCTACATTAAGAGGCCCTTCCTTCAGCATTCCCTCCAAAGCGGCTTTTCATTCCATCTGGACAAGGCTACTAGCTCTAGACGTTGCAAGGCTACAAGATAGACGCACCGACTCAACGCTACAAGGCTATCGAAGCTCAGTGCTATTAGCATCCATCTACGAAGTACTTCCGTACTTCGTACATTAGTTCTTGACGGCGAAACTGCCGAGTAAATCAGTTCGAGGTTCAGAGCAAAGTCGTTGATGGACTACAGTCACATCTCTTAAAGATCGGGAAAGAAATATTCACTACTACCCTGCACTCTCACCCCCTTTCTTCCGTACCCCTCGACTCGCAATGCTGTGCCTCTTCTTATTAACCCAAAATCCGTTTGTAAGCTTATTCGTCCATCATCTTTAGAGATTTGTCTCCGGATCTTGGCAGCGAAATTGACGGATAGCGGGTTGACGAGAAGTAGCAGCCTTGCAGCCTTAGTTATGGCCTCAAAGTCTTAGCCCCGATCGAAAATGGAGATCTGAGGCCAACAGTTTACTGTAGAGCTCAGATCCTCGAGACTTCACCACCTTGAATTTCGTCAACGATATCCCACTTCACGAGCAACACAACAACACACCGAAAAATTCAAGCCCACCAACACCGTTCCGTTTTGTTTTTCTTACCTCTATTTCTCACCTCTCTCAGTCTTGTTTTCTGCTCATCAATTCCTTACTCACTCTGTATTATTCACTTCAAACCCCACCATCTTGAATTGCAAATACTCCACAAGCTAGAATTTCTCTGCCAGATCTTCCACTCTCTTAACACTTTCATGGATGCCTAGTACTTTGACTTTGCAATATCTCAACCAAAATGTCGTTCTTTGGATTCGACCCTTCTTCACGTCCTAGCGAAAGAGGACATAATACTTCCGCTCCAGGCTTTGCACAAGTCGCAGATCCATTTGCTGGTCTATCTAGAACAGAGCTTGACGATGACGCGTAAGTTGGGCATTTTGCCGACTCGTCTGCAATATTTATCAGTATCATGATCTGACGAGTGAATGGTACAGACTCGATTTCGAAGATACCTACGATGGTTTAGGCGATCACCTTGAGGAGACTGGAGATGACTTCAATGATGATACATTTGGTGGCGGAGGAGGGGAAGCTACATCAACCAAACCAGTTGGAAAAGACTTTGATTTTTTTGGACAAACCGCAAAAGTCTCGGATGCTATCAATGAGGAGCAGCTTCGTTATTCCCGACAACAGCCAGTAGTCTCTCGTGCCATTCCAACCACCTCCCATTTTGCTCAGCCATCCATTCCGAAGCCCGCGAGGACCGGGTATGAACGATATCAGGATCCTGAGTATATTCCAGATATGCAGGTAGATGCAAATCTCTGGGGAGTGGCGCCAAAGAAGCCACAAGCACCCGCGCCAGCAGTTGTTTCTCCTCCTGTCTCGAGTACTCCTGTGGGAGGTCGGAAGATGATGAGCTTAGAGGAGGTCGAGGCAGCTATGAGGGCCCAGGCCAAGAAGCCAGTGCAACCCCCATCACAAGCTCAAGTTCCGCACCAAATACCCCAGCCAGCGCAACAAGGTCAACCTCAATATGCGCAGCCACCTCCTACTCAGCAATTCCAAAACTTCCATCAACAAGTGCCGCATCAGCCACAGCAACACTTTCCAGTCAGCAACCTACCTCATGCAGAGCAGCGCGCGATACCTGTTGACCAACCAATGCACATATTGCAACGTCCTCATCCTCCTGCTACCCAAGCAAATGTTCCGACCCAACCAGCCCATGCCATGCAGAATATGAACAGGTTCCAGGGCCACCCACAAGGCGGTCATCGTGGCCACCATCAATTACAGCCTTCTGGAAACCGCCATGTCATCACTCATCCTCAGCAACTTGCCAACCTTTCGGAGGAAGAAAAGGCTGTATTCTTGCAAGAAGACGCGAAACGAGCGAAACGAAACCACAAAATATTCTTGCTGTCAAAGGACAATGGTTTGATGACTCCACAAGACAAGAACTTTATCACTCGCATTCAACTGCAACAACTTGTCACCGCGACCGGGAACCCCAACGAGCATGGCAGTGACTCCCTGCTTTCGGAGGACTTCTACTACCAAGTTCACAGTCAAATTCGTGGTGGACCCCGGCAGAATCCCAACCAGCCATTGAGCAACTTTGCACAGACTTACTTGTTCCAAACTGGCAATCGTCAAGGTGGCATGCGAAGACAAGCTCGTGGTGGTGACAATCACGTCCAGCGCATGGAGCAACAGGTTCAGAGAGCTGTCGAGGCTGCCAAGAACAAACCAAAAAACAAGCAATTGGTGATTGAGGGAAGTCTTGGCAAAATATCATTTAGCAACGCAAAAACTCCTAAGCCATTACTCAATATTAAACGTACCGATAGCCACGAAGCACGACCTGGAAGCGCGTCAAGAGATCGAAGAACCCAGGCTGCAGGTGTGAGCGGTAGTGATAGGAAAACTGTCTTGACAGATATTGAAAACGCGTACAATACCTTAATGGAAATGGAGGATCACGAACGCTCGAAACCTAGGCCAATACTTCCCGAAGAGATCAATCCAACGCTCGTTGGCGCACATGCGGATTGGAATGAGAGAGATGGATTCCTGAATAAGCAATTATGGCGACAACTAAAAGTACATGAACCAATTGGTGCGACTGCTACTCATCCTTTCATCGCATTTCTTTCCTTTGCCAAAGGCAAGAAGGCTATTCCTCGTGTATTCCGCCACATTTCTCACGAACAGCGCGCCACCATTTTGACCATGATTGTAATTCACCTCGACAAGCTCGATGTTGTTCAATCTGCAGTCCTTCAGCTTGGAGAAACACAGCTGACAGCTGAAATTCGGGAGAAGGTAGAGCTTTTCTCTGCTGTTGTTATGCCAAGTCTCTTTGGTTTCCTCAATGAAGCCGAATTCGAAATCACCACTGGCGTCTTGGGTCTTATCCTTGGCCTTAACGTTGACCTGATTGCTCGCACCAGAATTGGTGTTAGCATGCTCACTATGATCCTCAGTCGCGCTGAGCTTACCAAGCAAGCTGGGGATGTTGACGAGCGTAGCTGGAATGAATGGTAAGTTTCGGTTTGAATTTGATCCTTGCTACTGTCTGACAATTCATAGGTTATCTATGTATAATGCATTGTTTGATGCCCTCGAACCCACTCTTCCTAACATCTTCCCCGGCACGGTTAACACCGGTGAAGATGTATACGTTTGGCAATTCCTCGCTGCTATTGGTATCGGTGCTAGCCCCGAGCAGCAACAACGTCTCGTCATGGCAGTTAAAGACCGTGTCATGGAGACAGTTGGGTTGGCTAAGACACTTCCTCCGGCAATGTCTAGCCAACGACTTGCCAACGTTAATCTATTCATGCGTTCAATTGGTTTGGATGTCGAATTACTTGCATGAATAACTAACGTTACAATCACCTTCTTTTTACGCAATATTTATCTGCACCAAAACTCTTCTTGTCTGTCCTCTTTTGCTCATGATATCTGATGGATGAGAACATGGAATGGGCTTGTTTGGTCTTGATGACAGTGCCAAATTACATTTGGTCCAACATGTTTTTTGGTAGCAATTACAGCGTGCTCGATCTACAAGGGATTGTTATTTTATGAATGGGGTCGTTGGTGGCGGTCGGCGACAAGAACAGTATTATTATATCACTATGGTCTACGAAGAAGGCAGTTGTCTGGACAAAATGACTGTCTTGCGGGATTAGATAGAGGGGACATCACTTAAATGAGGTCTTGGCCTACGACGAGCTCGAATAGTATGAATAAGAAATGAAATTAAGCAAGCCAATATGGCATCAGAACTTTTGATATGGCGCTGTCTCCTCCGCAAGGCAACTCATGTCATTTTGACACTTTTGTTCAGCCGTGTATGGGCACTGCGAACCTTTTTCTAGTTCATCCGATGATTAAGCATGAATAATGTCGATGTTGTTGTTCTGCAGGTCAGGGCCAAGTCTTAGCCGCGCCGCGCCGTGGTGCTCGGGAATAAGTGCCGGCGCTCGGATAAACAATTCGATGACGAAAGAGAGCCCTCGGGAGCCTTTACTGATGGGTTTAACTGTTGACATCATGACTTTTGAACCGAGATTTTCGATTGAGGAATCCTTTCATGGCTAGACTGCCAAAATGACTAGGTATGTAGAGATCGGGCAGAGGACCACGCGAGGACTCAGCGGCAAGGTAGCATTGCTATGCGATACGGCACCTGCATATGGTATCATAGGTAGGTTAGAGCTAAGATCAATCTTCATGTTGAAAGCTTTCTTTCCCATATGATTCCTTCCATCAACGGCGCCGGGTTACCGGTAAAAACTCTTATTCTCTTGCGAAATCACCACAAGCACAATTAATTTCCTGTTTCCTGTGTCGGCGAGGCGGATCCATTTCTACACATGGCGGATCATCCCAAAGAGACTCGCGATGGCGACCAACATGATCATGACCAACCAACCGACGGTGGGGAGAAGGGACAGACGGGAAAAGACCTGAATACGCCAGTGGGATTTTGGAACAAAAAATTGAATGGAGTCAGGAAAGAGGTCTTTAAAAAGTTCATAATTACAAGTATGTTGGCAAGCAGCGCATCTGTCTGACTTGCTACTACATCGCATTCTCTGGCATATCGCTGACTGGATCTCCAAAACAGCTATAATTCTGGTTATTGCGATATTGGGGATTTTGTCTCTATACTGGGCTGCCCTCTTCCGAGTTGAACAAAATTTGTCCGCGCTGGTTGTGTGGGTGGTGGATTTTGATGGACAGGTCGCTCCTTATACGGATGTTACACCCATAGTAGGACCGCAGATTGTGAGCGCTGCTGAAGCTTTGATTGCACCAAGCGGTGCCGTGGGTTGGGGATCTATGCCTGCTTCGGCATTTAATTACGATCCTATGGCTGTTCGAAAAGCTGTATACGACCAAGAGTGTTGGGCAGTAAGTTATTTCTTCTTTTTCTTTTTTTTGCGCGGGGACTTCTGATAGTGCTTCAGTAGGCTGCTTTTCTTCGGCCATTTATTCGGTACTAACATCTCCGCAAGGCCATTGTTATAAATGCGAATGCGACCGCCCTCCTCCAAAGTGCAGTACAGACCGGAAACGCATCTTACGATCCACTGGGTATCGCTCAAACCATCTACACAGAAGCACGCGACGACCAAACCTATTATGACTACATTCTCCCACAACTAAACCAATTCCAAACCAGCATAACGAGCAAGTTTGGTGAGATGTGGGCGCGGCAAGTCTTCCACCAAGCCGCGAACAATGCTACGATTCTCGCCAACATTGGCAACGCACCACAAGCAATCAGCCCTGCGATTGGTTTCTCGATATACAGTCTGAGACCATTCCTTCCACCTACCGCTACGCCGTCAGTCACTATAGGATTGATTTACTTAATTATTATATCGTTCTTCTCATTCAACTTTTACCTTCCGATTCATTCGAAGTTCATCACGCCACAAGGACATCCGCCTATGCATTTCTACCAGCTTATTATCTGGAGATGGATCGCGACCATTACAGCATATTTCTTCCTCTCATTCTTCTATTCGATTATCTCTCTAGCGTTCCAGATCCCGTTCTCGGCACCCCCTTTGAGCGACATCATGGTTGAGAATCCAACGACGAAGTATGGGAGGGGGAGTTTCCCGGTTTTTTGGATGTTGAATTGGGTGGGGATGGGCGCACTGGGTTTGGCTTGTGAGAATGTCGCGATGTTTCTTGGACAACCAGTATGTTTGGACTCATTCTCGGATCAGATTCCTTACCTCGCATACGCTGATTACTGATACTGTGATATAGTGGACGGCATTTTGGCTCATCTTCTGGGTGATAAGTAATGTATCAACGTCCTTCTACGCGATTGAGTTGGCGCCGCATTTCTACTATTGGGGCTACGCGTGGCCATTGCATAACAGTGAGTTTTCCTTGAACACATCTAACTTGCTTAAATTTTCGAGAAGAGTAGCTAATAACTTGATGAAATAGTCGTCGAAGGAAGCAGAACGATATTATTCAATCTCCATTCGAGATTAGGACTTAATTTTGGAGTCCTGTTCGCCTGGTGCGCGGTAAACACGCTAGTTTTTCCAGCGGCATGCTATTTCATGAGGTGGCAGACTAAGAAACAGGAGAAGAAGGAGGAATAGAGAGGTTGTGGAAATCATTTAGATCACGCGCGTGGGAAGTATGGTTCTTGGTGATCCCCACCACACCGAATATGATTAGAGGGAACTGATTGGAAACTGTGTGATATGGAGGCTGATATAATGACATATGAGTGACGAACGAATATAGTAGTTACGATAGATAATATGTACAATGTAATATATAGTTAGAGAAACCAATATCAAGGAACCTAGCTCTCAGTGGGCAGTTTTGAATCATGTTACCGTGTTCTCCGTCCGATCTAGAAATTTCCGTTCTAAAGCTCTTATAGTTTTGTTCTGGATATTACTAGCAAGCTTTAGCTCTAAATCAAAGTTCATGCGCTACCCAGTCGAAATGTATGTCATCAGCCGACTCGCATGAACCGTGGACTGATCAGCTTCGTTGGGACTTGGCCTTCGTTTGATATCTACTATGTTTTATGTTGGATGATGTGAGCGATGGGATAAGGTGGAAGGAACTTCTTGCTCATGTCTCGACATTTCTTGAGCCAACTTTCCCTCAACCTCCTCCCATTCTACGAAACTCCAGCTTAACAGCATAACACGATCTACAAAGAGACATATCAAAAACCATAGTCTAAAATCTCTCAACTACCGCCTCATCGTCCCGGCCTAAGCGCTGTCAATCAAGCAACCGCTTGCAGATCCGACAGGGCGTAGTAACACGAGCACCTCAGATGAGATTACGAGTACTTTCTCAACCAGCCCACTATTTTCTAGTTTGATAGCCTCGAAAACAGATCTTCTAAATTTTCTGCGACATCAACAAGTTCGATAACTTACAGGGCTAGGAGCATTGAGGTCGAAATAACGGTCACGTGTTACCCCAGACCAGGGGTTGGAGACGTCGCTTGCCCTCAGAATGCACTTCTGATACAGACCTTGTCCCAAGTTCTGAAAAATACAACGCCACAACCCTCATCATCGCCAATCATGGCAATGAATGAAAAGCAAGGGCCGAGACTGGATGGAAAATCATGCTTCCGATGTCTCGGCTTTGGATATACTGGAGGATTTCCTGTCATCATTTCTCATTTCGTCTGATTAATCCGGGCGAACAGGTCTGTGATGGACCCCTGTATCATGATTTGAGACTGCTAGATCAGATCATATGTCTCACGGTTACGGCGTAGATGCAGGTACACTGTGATTTTGTGTCTCTCAACCAATCCGCAGCGCGACCGGTGCCATATCCGCACTTCAGACACATACAAACGCACTATGACGGCCAAACCCACTGCGGATAATATTGCTTGGGGGGCGCTTGCTGTCGTGAGCAGGATTTACCGGATGAGTAGACATCCATGAACCTTGCTTTGTGTGATCTACGGAACTGTAGAAATTCGTCTACTCAGAGTCAGGGAGATGGGACAGGGCCTAAAGCTTGACGTTGGTTTGAGCCAAACTTCGTCCATTCTTGAACCTATCCAAGATTCAAAATATAATAAGCACGGCGAGCTGCCGTTGGGTATATCTTCTACTCTCTTCATCGCATCATCTCTGCAGACTTTCATTCATTAATTTACATTCTCTTCTTGCTGAGTTCTGAGAACTTATCTTCTATACATTCTTTATATTTTAAAATACAATTCACGCCATTACAACTCTCCAGTTCAACCTAGGCCGGTCCTTCTTTACATTGCATTAACGATTATTATTTACGAAATCTTCTTACGAACAACATTCATCATGAAGTACGAAACCGCTACCATTTTCATGGCCATTCTTGGCTTGGCTACTGCTGCTCCTACGCCTGAGCCAAAGAACACCTTCAACCTCCCAACTGTCCCCAAGAGAATGTTGAGAGGTCGTGAAGTTCCCCAAGAACATTCTCACAACCGATTCCTCGATGGTGTCCGTGTGAACTTGGCTCTCAACAACCCCAACAAAATTTCCGACCCCGTCTTCGGTCTTCTCGGAAATGCCGCAGCCGTAAAAGGTGCAGGAAGCATCACCAACACCGATTGTCTTCATCAAGCTACTGCCGACCAAGCCTTTACCAATGCAAAGGCTGCCAACAATGTGACTGGTATGGCGGATGCTTTAATGTATGCTGCCCTTGAGAGAAACACTGGATCAGTTGGTCTTGCTAGTGTTATCTGCAACGAGACTGCCGTCAACCCTGAGATTGCCGCTGTTCAACAACATCAAGATCCTGCTTCTCCGGGTGCCGCCGCTACCAACAAAGCAATTGTTCTTTCACTTGCTAAGCAATTGGCATCGATTGGTGCCGATCCACAAGAGGCTCTTCTTTCGGGAACTTTTGCTCCTGGAACTGTGAGTCTTTATCTTTGAATCAATATAGGTTATGGTTTTAACATTATTTAGATTGGTGACACAACCGGTGCAGGAAAGACCTGTGACACAGCGGATGATGAGCCAGGATGTATCTTCTCCCAGAATCTCCTGGTCAACGATGCTACAGCCGAGGAAATCACCGCTGCCGCTGGAGGTGCTTCGGCAGCTTCAAACTCAACTGCCGCCTCTGCCGTTAGCGCAACAAACTCCACAGGGGTAGCTTCTGGAGCCGATTCTTGCGCCGCCGCCGTGACTTCCACTGTTACAGCAGCCGCCGCTGCCGCAACTGGCAATGTCGCCGCCGCCGCCCCAGCTGGAAATTCTAAGGCCACTGACGCTACACCTGCTGGCAGTAAGTTTTCCATCTCATTCCCTATTCTGATCTGTCAATCAACCTTAACTAACAACTCCCTCTAGCAAATGTCCAAACTTTCACCGGAACTCTTGGTGGTGCTCCCCCACCAGTCATCTCCTCTGCAGGCACCAGACCTTTCAGTGTTAATGGTGCTACCTTTGTTGGCGAGGGTGCAGCATTGCAAAGATCATGCTCGGTTCAACATAATGCTTGTGCGACTGCGGCGAACAGTGGTTCGATTTCAGGAGGTGTGGCACAGTGCCAGACTCAGGAGCAGGCATGCAATGCTGCAAATGCTGCTGCCAAGAGGATCTAGATTATGGTGGTGAGGAAACATGAGTTGGAAATGGAGTGAGATAGAATGGGATGAAAGGGGGTGTTGAGGAGCCATGAAGGTAACGAGGCGTTGGGTGTACAATACAAGGGCCTGGGATATTAAAGGGACTATACACTATCTAGATCAAAAAAATGATTGATCGGATCAACCTGTTTCAATTGTGATTGCTGTTCCTCCTAAGCTTAGTATCACAGGTGATACCTCTTCGCTTTTCGCCTACTTTCAGCTACTACAATGACTTTGACATACCTTCGTATCTTTCCTATCTGGAAAATTCGATCTAGATACCACCCATAACTCTGCGAGACAGCTACAGCTGATCAGCAGGCTTTCAAGCTCCATAAGTTTACATAACGTAGTGTTACGTTGCTGCTCCGCCCTGCCTGACGGTCTAATGTGTTTCTCGGAAACATGGAATCATCCTTCTACATCACTCCATGTAATCAGCTATCCAAGATCCACATGTCTAATCATGCATCGTAGCATTCCGACAACAATATCACAGCATTGAAGCAATGCTGTTGTGTTGGCGCAATTTTGTTATTGAGGAAGGTTTGCCGACACTAGCAAGTGCGGGGTGATTTGCCGGGGAGTGCGATTCTGGGGATAGTTTGCCTCACCTATTTGTTCATTATGCGTCAAGATCTGTGCTAATCGTGTCACAATTGATAGTAGCTTTACCTTTCATTGGGAAAGATGGCGCATCGGCGTACTTTCCTTGAGACTGGTGGTGGGGTGCTCCTGCTGGTTATATAAAGGAGGGATTTCGCATTCTTGAGGTACATTCACCGCACAATTAAATACCTCCTACAATACTTAGTAGCATTAATTCGATTCTAAACTTCACAATGGGCAGCATCGAGATTCAAATCCCACTCTCAGACCTCCCTCCCTCAAACCGCGTTGAACCCGGCTCCTTTCCCCTCCGTCTAGCCAATCTCCCTTCATCCTCCCTCCCAAAATCCATCGACCCAAAAGCCATCGCCTCAGAATACATATCCCGCTTCAACAAAGCCATCAGATCCGCAGATGCTTCCTCATTGAAGACTCTTTTCTGCCAGGAATCATACTGGCGCGATCAACTATGTTTGACGTGGGACTTCCACACTCTGCACGGCCCGGACAAAATCCACGATCTGATTTCCAAAACAAATGGCTCACGACTGCATTCGCTGTCTTTGGACACGAGCTCGGAAATAAGAAGTCCGAAAGCGACGGCGATTGATGGTGAAGGGAAGACAAATATCGTTCAGGCGTTTTTGGATGTGGAGACGGATGTTGGGAGGGGGAAGGGGGTTGTACGATTGGTTTATGATGCGGATGGAGGGGAGTGGAAATGTTTTACGCTGTATACGGTTTTGGAGGAACTGAAGGGACATGAGGAGAGTATTGGGAAGAGAAGACTGTATGGGGTTGTGCATGGGGAGAGAACGGATAAGAGGAACTGGGCGGATAGGAGGAAGGAGGAGATGGAGATGGAGGATGGAGTTGAGCCTACTGTTTTGATACTTGGTAGGTTGCTATACCGATACAGTATTGGGGAATTGGTGAAGCTAATAGTGAATAGGTGCCGGACAAGCTGGTCTTACAGTCGCCGCACGATTAAAAATGCTGGGTGTTAAATCACTTATTGTCGATCGAGAAGAAAGAATTGGAGATAATTGGCGTACAAGATATCACCAATTGGTTCTTCATGATCCCGTTTGGTTCGATCATCTTCCATATCTGCCATTTCCCGAAAACTGGCCCGTCTTCACTCCGAAGGATAAACTAGGAGATTGGTTTGAGGCTTATGTTAATTTGTTGGAACTGAATGCTTGGACTCGTACTACTATTTCGAAATCCGAATGGAGTGATGAGGAGAAGCAATGGACTGTGACATTAGAACGTATGAGAGATGGAAAGATGGAAACGAGAATTGTACATCCGAAGGTATATCTTCATTCTTTTATATCGATACAATACTAACTCCTCACAGCACATTGTCCAAGCGACTGGCGCAAGCGGTGAACCTAACTTCCCTTCTCACATCACAGGTCTCGACAAATTCACAGGCACCCGTCTCGTGCACTCCTCTAAATTCACTGGCGCCACCCCATCCCACGGCCAAAATAAAAAAGCAATCGTAGTGGGCTGCTGCAACTCCGGGCACGACATCGCTCAAACCTTTTACGAAAATGGCTACGACGTAACCATCGTCCAACGTTCCTCGACCTACGTCGTATCATCCGAAACCAGCGCCAACGATCTCGCAGCGCTGTATGGCGAAAACGGCATTCCGACGCACGATGCCGACATGTTATTTCACAGCATGCCCAATCCCGTGTTGAAGAAACTCAATGTAGCGAACACAGAGACTTTGAAAAAGGTCGATGAGAAATTACTTACTGGGCTTCAGAAAGCTGGTTTCAAACTCGATAAAGGCCCAGATGGCGCGGGTCTCTGGATTAAATATCTTCAACGCGGGGGTGGATATTACCTCGATGTCGGGTGCTCGCAACTTATAATCGATGGCAAGATCCGCGTCAAGCAAGGGCAGGAAATCACCGAAGTCCTCGAAAATGGCATCAAATTCGCAGATGGAGAGGTTGTGGATGCGGATGAAATTGTTTTCGCTACGGGGTACCTGAATATGCGGACGCAGTGTAGGAAGATTTTTGGAGATGAGGTCGCGGAGAGAGTGGGTGATGTGTGGGGGTTTGATGAGGAGGGCGAGGTTAGGGGGACGTGGAGGAAGAC
>LLKJ01002144.1:0-15601 GCA_002242865.1 Clarireedia sp. CPB17
CAACTACTCTCACCCTTTCCACCCCCAACAGCAAACCCATCAAAAACCGTTTCGCATATCAATGGTGCGCCTAAGCAACTTACTCATTTGCAGATAGACCCGCAGCGAAGGCGGAAATCCATTAATTGTGTGTAATAAAATAACCTCCCGTTTATCATGAGAAATTTCTCCTCTCCATTCGCTAGACCTACGAGGATGGGAACGTAGAGTGAGGGGAAGTGGGATGGCGTTTTTGGAGGGGCGCGGAATGTGGATACAGATGGTTTGTTATGTAATGTCGAAGGGGTAAATCTTACCCGACACTTACGGTCGATGAATCTCTGTAACTTCGGAACTATCATGGCATCGGCCAAAGTGAAGTTTTCCAGCCATACCACTAGGGAAAGCCACTTTACCAACAACTAAAGATGTCCAATGTTCTAGAACATCAGTGATATACCGAGGAGGAAAATCACCCGGGTTTGATTATTAGCGCTCATATAATATAATAGCACAACTTGTATTTACAAATCATTTCTTCTCGTGAAGCGAAACACGAACAACGCATTTAGACCTTTCTTCTCTTCTTGGCAGCAGTGCCAGAGTCTCCAGCCCCGCCGTCTCCCGCCAATTCATCAGCCTCATCGTCTTCCATGTTTATACTCGTATCGCGATTTCGAACGCCGAGACTAAGTCCCCAAGGACCTCCTGATGCTTCCCTCTCAGCAAGCTCTTCACTTCGCCTTTCGGCACTTCTCAGCGCCCCAATATCCTTTTCTACATCCAAAAACATAGCTCGCGTATCTTTAACCAGAGAATTTTCATCGATTTCGTAACCCTCCTTCCCTTTCTCAGAAGCTTGTCGCTTGGTTTCGAATGCTCGTCCCAAGCCACGGTCAGGGTCTGCATTGAACATAATGGCATTCGCAAACATGCGCATCAACTCCTTCTCAAATTGCGCATAATTGATGATACCTTTCGGGGGGATGAGATCTTCGGATATAGGAAGCCATACACTAGATCTTGAATCATCAGATGAAGGCTGCGAAGCAGCAATAGCAGCCGCAGCTTTGTTTCCTGCAGTTATGGCAGCTCGAATGGACTTCAGATCCTGTGGGCGAAGGATAAGATGCTTGTAACCAGGAGCATCACGTTCCTTGACTGGATTTGCAAACGTACTTGCGTTTCTATGACCACTAATCGATTCCAAAGCAGATGCACTGATTTTGGGAAACGCGCGAGTCCAGAGAACATAGGTAGGTGGACCACGTGGCTCTTTGATTTCCGGACTATCAATTCTCTTTCGTTTCATTGATTGGTGCGGTGATGGTGCAACCCGAGAACGTCTGCTTGTGCCTTCATCAGCCGTAATGTCACCCATATCTCCAGGTCCTCCTGGTGTAGCAACTTCTTGCTTGACACGCCGGCTAGGAACATCAGTCTCCAAAGATAACTCATCGGCATGGGACTGTGTTGATTGGCTTCTCCTAAACGAATCCACTCCCACTGGTGAACTTGCATTGAAGATGTGTTTTCGCTGTGATTTTGACGGTTGTGCTGGGGTACTCTTCCTGACAGATGACTTTTCTACGGCTTCAGGGACTTTCACTGGTTTCAGAATAGGACTGATCGGCTCAGTCTGGGGACGTGAGGGTTCAGTTCGTGTCCGAGGTGTAGCACCATGGAGCCGTGGCGTCCATTTGGTACCACTTCCTGTCATGTAAGAAAGGCCTGGTTGCGATATAGGAGTTTGAGGTAGTGACACTTGAGATGGTTGAGGTCTCGGGGCTTGAATAGGGGTATTTGCGGGTATGGAAGGTCTGGGGCTTTGATTCGCATTGTAAGGAGAATTGTATTGCCTATTCTCCGGGGCGACCAACTCCGGTCTAGGAAATGGTGGTCTGTTGGGAGGTGCTGGGTATGGGTAGTTTTGAGGTGGCATCGGGTATGGTGGCTGGAATGGAGAGCCCCATTGAGGAGGATGGCCAGTTGAAGAAGGAGGTCTTTGTTGAGGTGGAAAGGAATGGGTATATGGGGTATGGGGAGGAGCTTGGGGGGGAAGTTGTCCCTGAGGGACCATTGGACCTTGTGGCATCATGGGTGAGCCAGAAGGTGCACGATACTGCTGCCCAGCAAGATCCGCCAACTGATCTAGTTGATTGCCGGAAGCACTTGGTGATCTACCCATTGTGTGGGGTGGAGGAAGGAGGACTCCTTGTTGGTATTGTGGATTTAATGGAGATGATGGTACTGAGTGATGTGGTTGAGGTAAGTGGGGACTCGTGATCGAATTTCGATGCGGAGGAGGAGGAGGAGGAGGAGGGTAGGAGTGTGGAGGATAGCCATGCGGGGGAGGATATTGTTGTGGAGGATAGAACTGTGTATGAGGGGATGGGTGAGGAGAGCCAGGTTGGTGTTGTGGGTGTGGTCCAGGATGGAATGGAGGTTCCCATTTCAGAGGAGGACCCGGTTGCGGTGCATGAATTTGTAGAGGAGATGGGCCATGAGGTCCATGACTACCAGATCTTTGATGGGAAAATGGTGGGGCATGTTGATTTCCATTTCCATTTCGCGGTTGTTGGTCCGGCGGTGGATGGGATGCAGTAGGTACAGGTGTGGAGTTTTGAGTATTCAAAACATCACTAATAGCCAAACCTTCTGGGCGGCCTTCTGTCCTTGGAGAGAGCCCTGGAGATGGTGATGCTTTCGCTCTACCTTGATCTTTAACCAGCTGTGATAGAGGTGGAGGTATGACTATCTCAATTGACCTTGCCTGCGGATGCTGTAACTCTGCAGGCTTCGGCTCCGTAGGTCTCGCATCGTGAGGCCTAACACCGGTCGCCTTTGGCTCTGCAGACCTCGCTTCTTCCGATCTGGACTCGGCAGGTTTTGGCTCCTGTGATGTTGCTTGTTGCAATACCGCACTGCTTCCAGTAACCCCATTTGTTTTCGAAGTAAGCCCATCTACCGCTCCATGTACGTTTTGATTAGTCGCGAGCTGCTCCTCCCTCGGCGTTCTCTCATCCCACTCCCCTCTCTCAATCGCAGCAATGTCACGTTGAACATTCCTGTAATTTTCCTCATCCTCCTCGATGGCCCGTATCATGTACTCCCTGTACCGCGTATACAATCGATCTACCAGCTGTGGTAACTTCTCTCGATAATCTTGGACATCTTTGATGGAGGGTAATGGTGAATTGGAAAGCTTTCGTTTCTTGGTGGGCGAATGTCCTGGTTCCTCCTGCGCATCTTGTTCCGCTTCCGATCTCAGTTCTTCTCGCACAAGTCGTAAGTAAAGGCTCCCCAAGGAATCGGCACTCAATCTTTTGGCATCGTATGTTTCTCCATCCTTCACCAGCGGATTATTCGTCAATAAATGCGAAATTCGGACGAAAGAACTGGAATCTGTGCCATATGCGACAAGGGACTGGAATAGCAATAAACATTCGAGGGGGGTATATGCTGAGGTAGTATTCATGCCACGGTATCCTCCTCGCCAGCTATCGAGGGGATTTCCACGACTTGGAGGAAGAAGAAGAGGAGCCACGACGAGGGATGGGGTGGGATCAATCTGGAGGACAAGTTCAAACAATTAATTTGGTTGATTCTCGCGATGGAGAGGCGATGAGAAAGATGAAGAAGATGAAAAAGATGAGAAAGATGAAAACCTACTACTTGATGGAGTATGATATCGTAATCGACATGAATGTTATCGTGAAATAATGTTTGTGGTTGATTGCGTGTGGTTGTCGATTGCAAAGATGAGAGAGAGGGATTGATTTAGGAATTGAAGGTAAAAAAGCTAATTATTGTATTGTACTGGCCTTAAGGTTATGATGTTATTCATGTTGTTCACAGCTACGACCCGTGCAAATGCAAATGCAAATGGTGAATGGTAGCCCTTCAATCGACTCTCGACCGTTCCCAGCGTGAAATTTCCAAGTGCAATCGAATTTTGGGCTTGGTTGGGAAGAATTTGGTTGCGAAGAACCTCACAGGGAAAGCAATCACGTGTCGTTGAATATTGAAGTTTGCGCATAGTAACGGTAAATGGTGGTGGTGTGGTTCGACTCTGGGGCAAAACCTTTCCTAGAATTTCCCAGAATTACCTACCAAGTACAAAGTACACGAGTTACAGCAGGGAAGCAGGGAAGCAGGGAAGCAGGATTTGGATGGCGATAGGCAGCTAGGTAAGTAGCTAGTTGGCAAGTCAGTGTGCCGGCGGCAGCTATCTGCAAGTGCGGTGTCCGTGGTCAGTGCCGACTGGCCAGCGGTCAGTTATCGGTGTACGGCCAGCAATGAACGGTAACGTCGCTCTGCGCGTCTGACAGAACGGGGAAGCCTCTTCTTTCTGGGAACTCCATATGTTACGAGTTGTTCTGCGGAGGATGGTCAAAGGCGGACACGGCGGACAAGAAGGTAGATTGTTATCGCCTTTCCTTTGCATGGCATGGTGGGGTGGTGAGGTCTTCCGACTTGAGTCGAGTCACACATAGACAGATTCTCCTTTGGAGACAGCTTAGGGGATGGGGAGCAGATGATACTAGTAGGTGCTCCCTTTGCAAGACAAGACAACAGCTGGACAGGGTAGGGTTAGTCGATGCCAGAAAAGATTAAGAGACGGCATTGACTGGTTGACCTGGTGTTTAAGGAGTTTGTGCTGATGCTAACCTCGCATGATGGGAGCGGAATGGCAGCTACTCGCTAGTACTTTTGCTATACCGTCCTGTCTCCTTTTTGCCGACTAGATTCCCTAGATTCCCTAGATTCCCTCCTTTGTACTCCTTAAACTGCACTGTGTGAAGTAAGTTAGACGGCCAAAATGCACTCGCCTCTCGTCGAGGCTCGAGAATTAGATAAACGAAGTCTCCTCCTTATGAAGCCCATATAAAGTCCCTCCATCCATGCTAGATCTAATGATCTTCATGCTTCATGTTGAAATCGTAAATGCATTGGAAAATCGACACACACAGCCCGCAGCGAACAAGCATCAATGCTTGTTCGCTTTTCATTACTCGTGGAATTCCGAGAATGGGCTGAGGGGCTGAGGGGCTGTTCCCAGAACAACCTTCGATGCTTCTTCCTCTGTACATTCCACATATTCCATACATATGTTGCCTGTCCGTTTTCAGCCTTCTTCGCCCGTAGTATACTAGTAGGACGAGAACATCGTAGGTAAACTGGAGAGTCAAGCAATGGTAAGGTTAGAGAGAAGGTGCAACGGTTAGAATCCTCCCATCGGGAGTCAGCCTCTGGGCGATATACCAGCGATCTACCAGCGATATGCCATGCATCGCCCGACCATCCTTCAAGACTGCAGCTGACAACCCCTCATAAGGTTCAGCAAAAGATTCTTCGGACCTGGAAAGGCCCTCAGGTAAAGTCACCAGCTCATCCTTCATTTCTCAGCAGACAGGCATTTCACATGACGTTGTTTCATGGGCAACATTCGATTGCATTTCCAAGCCCCTTTTTCTCATTCTTGCAGTGTCCATCCAAATTACCCCGGCGTCCTCATCTGGGACGTCTAGTGGGTGGGTGCAGGAAGGTGCGGGTGCAGGTGCGGGCTCCGGCTGTTTTCAGGTGGGATCCGCAGTCGAAGATTCATACGATCCAAGTACAGTACAAAAGCAGAAAAGAATCCCTGAATCGTAGAATCTTCTTTATAAGAATTCTCTGCTCGCTCATCCTCATCTTCCTCCTGCGAAAGTCCAAAGTCTGTACGGCACTACACCACTGCACCACTGCACCCCCCTTCGTCGCAATCCTATCTCCGTCGCTCGTACCTGACTCTCCCACTACCTCGTACCTACCCGGCCCTAACCCTCACGCTTGTCCGCGGATAGCCTCAGAAAGCTACCCTACATTATCTACGAGTGCCCGTTATCGCTCCTCCAAACAACGTCATGTCCGACGCAGAACTCGACAATGAGTGGCAACCAACCGGCAGACCACAATCGTATGTTCACGAGTAGCAATCATGGCAGCTATCTTTCGACAAGACACTGATTCTTTGAAACAGAACAATGGCGAGATCGTTTGCCCTCGCCTTGGACGAAATGTTCAAACTCGACAACAGCCTTGAGGACCTCGATGCTGTAGTCTCAGAAAAGTAAGCTCCTTCATTTTCCGCTCACTTATCTCTTCTACGAATAGCACATCCTCTAATACAAAGTACTAATAACTTACTCTCGCCTGCAGGAAGAGAGAAATATCTTCACAAACCTCCGAACTCGAACAACTCGAAGCTCGAATTCGAGCCACCGAAGAACGATTAAAGGCCGCTACCACTCCAGGAGGCTCACCACCCTCTAAATTCTCAACCCAAGCACAACACCAGGAGCCCACATCTACATCAAAACCCACAAGTCCTCTGGAAGCAAAATTTGGGAATAACATCACATCATCCTCAGTAGGAGGGGGAGCCGAAACTACCGAAGACAAATTCACAACCAGGCCACAACCCATCAAGCAAACATCCTCATCATATTCCACAGCCACAGCCCTCGCATCACAAATGCCAGGGGCATTACCGCCAACCCCAGGTGCTAGCGAAGGTGAATACGAATTCGTGAAGAGTGATTGTGAAAGGACGAGTGCTGACTATGTTTGATTGCAAAAGATGGAGAAGTCCCATTGACAGGTACCGCATAATGAGATACAATTCCACAACGATCGATCAAGCAAGCAATGTGCAACACTCTCGAGTACAGCGCCGGTTATAGAGATACTTCGTACAAGGTTTCCTTGTCACTCCGGTACACGACAACTGTTACTGTCATCGTTACTATTTCTTCGAAACAGCTATAGTCTAGTCTGTTGTACGACTTGACTTATCCTCCGAATCGTGGACCGATCGATCATTTATTTGTCCACGTATTACAGATTCTATGTTTGGGCGTTACGGATATTGGTTCCTGGATATTGCAAATGCTGTTATCCTTCTCATGCTACATTGCCAAATTGGTTTTGGATACGAAAATGAGTGTCAGGAGCAGGCAATTTCTTCTGGATGGGTCATGCTGCATTATATACCTTTACTATGGATAATCCTTATTGAAAAAAGGATCTAGGATTTTGGATTAAATCAATGTTTTGTTTGAATAGACAATTTGCTGTGTTACCGGTGGTCGTGGCAGGGACATGGACATGGGCATATGTACACGTCTTTCCACTTCCTCTGAAGTGCCACGAAATCCCACGGCATCTCTGAGCCTGCGAGCACTATTATGGTTACTCTGACGTGGACCATGAATCCCAGTTTGTTTGGCAAACTTGCGACGTGTTCCCAGTGGAAAACCTGCGGGTTCTAAGTAATACCACACATTTTTCATTCGCTTCTAGTGAACAAACTATGCCCTTCTTCTTGATCTCCAGCATATATTTTTCTTTATGGATGCTCGCAGCAACCGTCTGTTGCCCCTCCTTTCCTTTCTCTTATCCCACAAACCCGCAGAGGGCATGCAAAGTATGCAATCTGGAAATTGGCCCCACTGTCATTCTGCCCACCTGTGCTCTTTGAGCCCGCGGTCCTCCCCAGCTTCCTATGACCCCTCGATCTGCGCTTTGGGCCTGGTTACTCTCCCCAATTCAGTCGGTAATCTGCCACGACCGCCCCCCCTCGCTATACCATATGACCGAATGTTTAACCCGGTGACGGTTGGGTAGATGGTGGGATAGCTTCTTTCCCACTTTTCTAAACTTGTGTTTACTTCACTTACCTTCACAGCCTTTCTCAAAAGCTCTCCCAAAACGCACCTAAAATTCGCTGTCAGTAGAGGAGAGGCTGATGCCATCGCAAGGGCAAAATGCTGATATCAGGAAGCGAGTGAAAAAAATGCGACCTAAATTGAGACTTTTGGAGTCCCAAGTACATATAACTTCTTTACCACCTTAGATGCCGCTGGATCTCCGTATTTTATGTCGTTTTTCTTCTTAGTCCAGGCGTTCCGGATTATTCGAATATAATACAACGTTCAACAACATCTCTAGTGCAGAAGAAACCGATCCCGAACGACACACTATAGCTGAGTATTCAAGCTGATATGATGGATTTGACTATGTAGGAGATTCGTCAGAGATAATTCAGTACGGGGTCAGTGATTATTACGCTCCTTGGTGCTTGCTTGCTTTTCAAACATTGGGATGCATTGGTTGAAGTATTAGTGTATAGAGACGAAGGCAACATAAAATTGTAGTCACCCATCTGTCGGACAATCAATCATCCCAACAGCCGCTGTTTAAAGGGATCAACACATAATATAAAACACCTTTTAAAATTATACAGAGAAGCAAATAAATATGCACAAAAGTCTTCCCCCAAACATCCAAGATGCTACACCCGCACTACCGACGGTATCGTCTCCTCCACTTCGCTTCTTCGGAACCACGCTCTGTTGCTGCTCATCGTGTTCAAGAAGGGTATCCTGTAGATGGGTAGTTGCACGATCTTTCACCTCCCGTAATGCTCACATCACCGAAGGTGAAATCGGAGCAGGAATCGCGACCGCCCGCACGGAATATGGTGGTTGTAGGCATCGCTCCCGCGAGCAGTACCCGTCACACTGCTGAACGTAACGCTGGCCCCGTCGAGGTCATCAATTTGCTGGATATCAATCCCGTCATCGCGGATGGATGTTGCGGTGTGTTGCGGTATGTGATTGGCAAAGTTGGACTTGATGCGGGTCGGAGCACGGCTTGCCTGTGATGAGAATGGGGGAACCGGAGGTGATGGCTACGTAGTCGTCTTAGTTTTTGACGACGGTGTTCTTGGGAGTGATGGTGTCGGATGTTCAGGTTGGTGATAACTCCGTTGGTAACGTCTTTGACGACGAAGAAGTAGTCAGGCTTGTCTATCTCGAATACTTGCGTCCGGAAGCTGTGGCACGTATGATGACAGGCATGTATCTGCTGGTCGGACACTCGAAATAAAGGCAGATCTCTCTTAGCCTCGTCGAAAGTATCCTTATATTCTTCTTTCACCGGCATTGCCTCAGTGGCTATCCCCAACCAATATATTTTCAATTCATGATTACATTAATCTACATTACAATAACCACGCGGTAGCATTATATTCGGTCAGTCGATCAAACTAGATGGACGGCAATACAAGAACAGAGAAGTTCATAGACTGACGGTGCTCGAAGGATTGATTGGGACAGACTTCGGCCATCCAAGACGCTGGACAGGTTGAATGGCATCCAGCGGTCTTATGAATCGGTAATTACTGATTTAAAACCATCAGCAATCACAAAATGGCTCGTATGCATCATGTCAATAAGAGGAATGCATAACTGCACGCCTAGTAGGAGGTAATTGTCTCGTATATTTCCTCAAAGTACAATCTCGCTTCGGAACGTGGTCTCGTTCTTTAGACCCTTTACATACACGTGGTTCTATTAGACGAACCTCGCTTTGTAGGTTATGGTTATTTCGGCCAGAATTGCGCGGTCATATCAAGGCTGCCTAGGTTACTTACATGCGCGCATACACCCGGTACTGTTTCTCACTTCTACCTAGCGGTTCAGAATAGCTACTCGTGGCCCCTACTCTAGGACGTATTGTTTGCCAGCCAGCCTGCTCGCAGATATGAATCCTCGTGTGGTATTTTATTGGCTAAGACTTACGTCGGTGGAGCGATATGGACTACAAGTATTTTTCCTGGCCAGCAAGTACTGGCCTGAAGTATTGACTGGCAAAGGCCAGATCTGAGCATCTCCTTTACATCCGGCCATCCAAGGGCCATATGCACCACCGACATCTGCCTAAGAATATTATACCTTGTTTGACTATCTTGCGCCTCTTTCTAGTTGGCAACATCGGCTCTTTCGGAGCAGAGGTGCGGTAAGAGTTAGGCCGTTCGTTGATAGCTAGTCGCTAGCATGCAGCATTTGATCTTTACTATCTGCACGACGCATGATCACATAGATTCTAAGATCGTTATACACGTCCTGATGAGGTCTATGGAGAAAATCAAGCTTGTTGGGGATTCGTCCATCACCCCAGCACAGATTCACATGTTGATGATGCCCCCATCGGGGCTTGACCAATGCCAGCCAAAAGAGAGCAGAGGCATATATCCCCATAACGATATCAGGAAGCGTTCTCATCTGATTCTGGTCTTCGTGAAATTAGGCTGTATGATGGTCTACCGCAGTCAACCCAGCATGGCCTATTGCTCTGCCAAAAATAGTTAGTGCGGCCCTTGAGGTTCCTTTACTGTATGCAAATTGACCAAGGTCTAGTTTTCGGGCCAGTCCGCCCATGAGTGTCCTCTCTGCCTACCGGTTGCTGATGGCTCTCCAGCTTGAAGATACCACAGTCCTAAGTATTGTAGATTGGGGGTGTATAAATATGCTAGAAACTTGACATGTCCATGGTGAAAACAGCAGCAAACTACTACATTTCCATAACAGTTATTGCAATATATTTATCAAAAATGCCTCAAGTAAGCGATTCGGGCCTAAACATTGAAGGTCGTGGTCGAAAACAATCCAATCAACCATCAAAGTCGTCTGATTGTCCTCCACCAACACGAAGAGCTAGCTCCACAAGCTCCACCAGTTCCAAAAATGGCAGCAATAAAGAAGGAGAAAAGAACAACCAAAGACTCGATGCCATCAAGAGTAAGGGAAAGGAAAAGAAAGTAGAACGAGACCGTAACGATTCCTCGCTTGACCGCGAGTACCAAGCCAAACCACCCAGCGGAAAGACCGTGAAGCGCAACCCTATGACGCCACAACAAAAAGCACGGTACATACAAGAACTCGAAAGGATATACATGCAGTCCTCAACCAGCGATTCCAGCAGTCTGAGCGGAGCCGAATTCTCCGATGCTGGACATCTGCAGGAAAACTTGGTGGAAAATACAAAAGCACGTCCTAAGCTTGAGCGCGGAAAGTCTTCGCGGACTCAGCGCAAACACGAGGAGGCAATGGCAGCGTTGCACCTTTCTGAATCTTCGAGTAAGGGCGAGCTGGGAGTCAAGATACTCGATCAACTTGCTGCGAAAGAGGCGGAAATGCAAAGGAGGGATGAGCAGCTCAGGAAGAGAGCGGAGCAAGAACGGGGGGGTTTTCGGCAGGCGAGGCAGGTATCGGCGGATGGGAAGACCACGGAGGAGAAAAAGAAGCTGAGGACGGGTGCTCTGGGTGTTTTGGGCCGACGGAAGAAGCCTGAGTAGAATGAGGGGAAGCGATTACCAGGTATGCGGGGCATAGTAGGGACGATTTGAAGATGGGAGCGAGCGAGAAGGAGAGGGCTAGCAGCCTCAAGGCGGTTGGCTCTGTAGTTGGCTAGTGGCTTTATTGAAATTGATAAACGTTGATGGTGATATGCGAGCTCACAGGATAAAAGATTGTCCTGCTTATATTTCTATATCTTCTGCTTCAGTTGTGGTACTACTTTATGGGGATTTCAGCATCGTTGAGTTTCGCATTAAAAGTATGCAGTTGATTTGACTCTTCTAGGCTAGAAGTAAAGAAAGAACATGCCCGAACTGCTTTATTAGTCCAATGGATTGTGCTGTAAGTGTGAGAACGTGATATCAAGATGAGGCCCTTCCGAAAACTCGTATGGTATGTACTTTTTGTCAGCTCGGCTAGTCATGCTCCCCACGCTTCAGTTGTACACTTAGATAGATGTATAAGAACGAGTTCGTAGTTGGAAATGCCATATTTATATTGAAAGACTGGTTCTTAACGGTGAATTGGTATATGAAGGGACAGGGAAAAGTCTCTGTCGAAAAGAAAAAGGATACAAAAATCAAAAAAACCCTTCTCCTTTCGCACGCGCAAACAAAGGCTTGAATCAAATCTCTACCAACGCCCAATGCCCCGAGTTATATACGCGTCTCGTTGGATTCCAAGCTTTCCCCAAACTCCAAACTCCGAAGAGTCCTCAGAAAGGCAATGTTATTATAAGTCTAGTATTTCCACATCTTTTCACCCGCCTATCTCTTTATTTAATCCACCATATTTGATATCGCGCTGAGATCTCCACTTTTCATAATCGTCACTGATTTCAACCGGCGTATGCACACCTCGAGGCCACATCCATGCCCCTTCATTTGCCGAGCGCCACACTTTCACCATGCCTTCAAATGGTGGCTCCTCGCTTTCTTCAGGGGAGGGAGGAAGGTCTTTGTTGAGGAGATTATAGGAGGCTGGAAGCGGATGAAGTTAGCCTCGAACGTCCGAAACTCATCCATAAGCACTTTTTATTTTATTTTTTGTTTGTGATTTTGCATCTTGGAACACGGGGATAAGGGGCCGTATTACCATCTAAATCCATCCCCAACTCCCCCATCTTTTCTCCCTTCCTCCTACTCAGGCCAAGGTCTTCTTCATCGGAATAATACTCCTCGTCCATACGACGCAGCAGTGAGCGTTTAACTTCTTCCTGTTTGTCGATCTCCACGTAGGCTTTGCGGCCGAATGCCGTGGAGCTGAACTTGCTGATGGGAGGGGATGGACCATTCGAGGCAGTCATATTTATGCTGAAGCATGAGCCCATCTTTGAGGGACTGGAGGTGGGAGGTTTTGTGTTTTTTGATGGTGATGGGGATGGAGAGGAGTGGTGAGTTGAGGTCTTACGGAAGAGAGCGGAAAGTAATGCAGACATGAAAGAGAGGAGGTGGTTTTAAAGAGAAATGTGAGTATAAAATGATATAGCAGAATAGAGTTGCCAACTACAATTGTGCAAAAATTTCGACGAAGAGGATAAACAAATAGGAACGGGGTGTATGCAGACACAAATAACAAAACCAACTCTACCTCAGCACTACGATTCAAAAGTTCCAGACTTTATGTTTCTCTTCAATACTTTCGGCTCGCAAAGCCACAGTGAAAATGAGCGAGCATCTTATATAACATAGTCTATTTCCGCAAAGGAGCAAGACAGCATTCAGAGGCTCTGGTTGGTAGCGCGGGAAAAAAAGGCTGAGTTTGACGCCGGCCGTATAGAAGCCGCAATAACCTTCACTTGAGGTTGTAGACGGGATGACGAGCTTTGGATGGCTCATTATGGACCAGGCTTCTATAGGTAATTCTTGGTTGGATTTTGTTGGCTCAAGAAATGACCTGCTGGGGGATTGTTGGTGGGTCTTACTCGAGTACTGTATACCTGCGAGACATTGCAGATGTTGGTGGGGCAAATTGTCGGTTGGTGAATTGGGATCATGGTGAGAATATAGGAAGATAAGGGATAAATAACAACATCGAGACAGTATACAGTAGGAAATAGCTACGCTGACTGTGTGGTATATTTACATCGGATGTTGAGTGAGACATGCTCTAGGAAATGCGTATACTTGAGGCCATAAATTCTCCAACTGTAACAAGACGTGACACCAACGAGCGCGGACTACTTCATCATAGCGTTTCTGAATGTTTGATCGTCTAACTCGGCAAAACATGTATATCCATCTAGTAGCGATTGCTCAATGTCCTCCCTTCGCCTTGCCCTCCTTTTCCTTCTTTTGCTTCCCAATCATGGCGTTAATCCTCTGGAAAGTTCCAAACCCCTCTACCATGCAACTGAGGATCCACTTCCACCACAGCCCACTCCCTCTGCTAACGTTATGCTTTGCCAGCTTTGTTTGATCCAGCAACACCATCTCACCCAAGTGTATAAAAATCGTGGGTAGCGCAACCTTATCGCTAATCATCAAGAACGTTTCCGGACCCCCAGGAAACCATGGCAGCACATCGTCGTAGAAAAATGTGCCGGGCACCATGTATTTTTTGGTTGCGAAGATAACCATTGTCATCAAACATAGTCCGAAGACGGTTCGATGGATAAAAGACTTGGGAGCCTCGTAATGGGTGATGGTGTACGGCGAGATGTTGAGAGCGCCGCGGCATTCTTCGTCCATCGCGACGAAGCGTGGACGCGCCTCGGCGTAGGAGGACATCGGTGGCTTGAGCGGGATTATATACGAGGCGCCGGATCGGGAGGAGATGGTTAAGGAAGATAGAGAGATGTCGAGGAGTGTTGGTTTCGAGGCTTCTCCGACGGGAAGATTGCTGTAGTTTCGCAGGTAGAGAATTAGAGATGCAGAGTGATCTGCATTCATATGATTGAGGATTCGTGTCTTCGTGGCGGCATCTTTATCAGTGGAAGCCATGGTTGAAGGTTGTGATGATGAAGCTTTCTCGGTGGCCGAACATTGTGGAACTTGGTTGGGTTACCAGGCTGTACCCTGTAAGGCTGGCGAGGCTGGAAAGTGCCGAGGCCCAAGCTCCAAGTTGATGAAGCCAAGAGTTTTCCGTGTGACGACAACACCTACTCTAGCTACACTACCACTCTAACAACAACTACGACGACGACGACGATGACAGCGACAAAATTGCAACTGTCTACAAGCAACCTAACGAGATTCTTTGCACCCTTGTACAAGATACTCCGCGCTAAATGGTATGAGGATCAGTATCTTATCAGCATAAAACCTGCCATGTCTTCTCATTAGCTCTGGACTTGGCAGTCGAATCTCTTGAGATCCCGCTCAACTACAGTTCTTGGCGAACTCAAAACAACCATACTTACTCTTGGTTCTAGGCTTTATGTGAGAACAGTCTACTCCTGTTCTACTCTGTACAGCGCTGTGTGGGGGTAAATACACGGGCACGTTGATGGTCCGAGTTGGATCAGTCTTCAATGTCTAGCCGTCCCCCTGCCCCTTTTCTTCCCGGGATACTACGTCCTGTACATCAAACACCTTACTGCATCGTCTTCCTAGCATATTGAGCTAGCTTCACGGGCCATCTTTGCTTGTTTCAGTAGATCCTTCGACACGGAGGGAAGTTTCTCCATCGTGAAAAGGATCTGAAGACTCCACGTTCAGTGATGATTGGCATGTTACGTGTGTGCCGACGTACATAACACTGAACAGCTGGGCCACGAAGATGCTTTTACAAAATACTTCGTAGCCCCTGTAACGTACTTGCATACGTACTGAGTAGCAATGTCTGGCTTTGTTGTGAATCCAGGCCTTTTCGTCTGCCATACTGGGTATGGTTAAGCGTCTGACGGAACGGCACCATGTCAATATAAACCTGGAAATGCCGTAAAATGGCCCGCCCTCAAACCGGTGAACTGTGTGCGTATGATTATTCGTTGATTCGTGAAACCGGAAGAGATACTTCGATGCTAGGCCAATCGGATGTAGCAGCTGGTAGGACGGGGCATGTGCGGTGCAGAAGATTAAGACATGGTAGTCCACGTAACTCGCAACGAACACTCGTTCTGTCTCGTTCTATACAAAAACTTTCTTGAAGGCAGAAAAGCAAAGCACAGTATAGCATAGAGGAAGCGCTGGGCCCTACGGCAGCATACCGGTTGATAGCAGCATGAAACTCAGCTCGACACATGTGTATATATAGGTGCAAGAAAATCAAAACATACTCAACAACATCATTTTCTTGCCTACTTCTCTGCCCCTTACATCAGCAGTGATTCACCGTATCCACAATGGCCGTGAAAGACCCCAATTCCATTCTCCGCCAACTGCGAGACGCTACACTGAGAGTCCCAAATAGGCTGCGAAATGGGTACCCATGGGTGGGTAATCGCACTGTCTCAACCCACCTATGGGTACCCTAGATGGGTAATTGTACCTCCTCAA
>LLKJ01002147.1:0-15850 GCA_002242865.1 Clarireedia sp. CPB17
GGGGGAGGGGAATTCGAATGTTAATGCGATGCCGGCGTCGGTGGCGAAGTTGATGAATGGGATGGTGAAGATATCCATACCCAGGGAGACCTGTCTGAGAATGTGGTGGGGGGACGATGGTTCATCGAGCGAGAGACGAGGGAGGGCGGACATGGCTGTTGTTGCGGGGATGTCTGGAAGCAAGTTGGAGTCGTAGAAGGCGAGGCCGGAAATATCATCGACGAGATCGTCGGCGATGTAGTTGAGATATTCCCATTGACTCTGGTAGTCGATTGGAAGGACTGGGCCAAAGACGGGTTGGTCATCCGGCTTGTCTGTTAGAAGCTGGGAGAGCCATTGTCCACTTCTATCGCCCATCTTTGCGGTGCGCTTCTGGCCAGCGGTAGTACCATATGGGATATCCGCCAGTGCCACAGTGATATCTGGCCGCAAGGTCTGAATAGAGTTTATGTAAGACTTGTTTGGAAGAACTTGGAATCCTGTAGAGGTAAAAATAGAAATGGATGTGTTGGCATTTCCATTAGGGGCAGTGACGGCCGGTGTTCTTCTTGGCGCAAGAAGTGATATAAGAGATGTCGGGAGAGCAGTGAAAGTGTGAAGAGCAGAGGTATTCCCCGGACAGTTTAAAATAGGAGGAGTGGTCTTGTTATTCTTCTCTATGACTAGAAAATATCAGGGCTGAACAGTAATAAGATACCATGAGACCTACAGTCTTCTAATGCCATATGGACACCTCCAAACTGGGCATGCGCTGCAATGACATCCGGCGTCATATGCGGCACAACACCTCTAGAAGTGACCGCTATAAAACCTGGTGTTTCAAGGGCCTTTCGTCCTTCAACAGCAAGTCTACCGAGTCTTGCACCAGAAGTAGGGTCCGAGCTGCTCAAGATCTCGAAGCTGAGCTTCGTCTGCTTCCTTGAAGCCATCTTGAGTATATTGATAGATATTTTCAAATGCGAGTATGCCAGAGTTTCTGAGCCAAACCTTGCTTCGAGGAAGGCTAAAGATACTGATTTTTCTGCAGGCCAGTAACCCTCAGAACGTATCCGGCGAAACTGTAGTATCCAGATATACTCTTGAGTTTATCATCAGCATTTCTACTGTATTGTCTAGTCTCTGGTCGGCGGGTTGGAGAGTGCAGTACTTTGATATCAGCATCAGCAGCAAAAATGGATGAGGAAGTGCCTAAACAGTACTAGCGCAGAAGTATGGAGCTAAAAGCTAGTCTAATACATGATTGGTGCCAAGATGGCCCTCGGCTTTGCTTATCCTTATCGATGGCTGGTGAAGCTCTTTTCCATGTTTCGAGCTTCTGTAACATTTCACTTCACACTTCCACCTTTCATCATTTACACATTTTTGCATGTTTATTTTGCTATCCGTCGGTTTTCGAGCTTGTTAGTTTTGGCTTGACTCTCATCATTTCCCGGGTTGACAATCCAAGAAACTTTGTTATGAAAATCAAGTAGTGAATATCGAGTCGAGGGAACGTTGCTCGGCAGCTTCGGATCTTCAAGTTCAGATCAGCTTCACGGCGCACAGTTTGATCCAGTATGGGAGACCAACACGACCCAGAAATCGGCCGACCTCGGCTTAGAGATCATGATCATCCTGATAACCCCATTGACGAGTCTGTTCGAACCAATCTTCTACCGATGAACGAACTTTCAGACGACAGCCCCCCTCCAACCCCGCGTTTTATGCAAGATCAGTCGTCGTATCGATACTTGAGATGGGTTCCCGTTCCGGTCCGACGTGCGAGCAAACGAGCTCTGCTGTGGGCTAGAGGACCAGAGCCACCGCGGATCAATGTCGTAAACCCATGGTTTCCATCCATTCAAGAAGCGCCTTTGCGACTTCTGGACCGATATGTGCCCAAGAGGAAACACAGGATCACACTTTTGGTGGCATTTTACTTTTGCTGGAGTCTTACCTTTGCGCTTGTCTTAAAGCAGAGCACAATTACTACAGAAATCGCGAATTGGGGGACACCAGGGAATATCGGATGTGGAAATACATATTGGGTTTCAGGAAACAGTTGTGGGCTCAATGGGAATGATTGTAGGCCGTTCAATGGCAGCGGGTTTGCTTTTAGATGCCCGGCAAATTGCGCTAGTCATATGGTTCTGAATCCTCGTGCTGTCGGCGCCCAAGAAATAATATACAGGCCGTTTGTGATTGGAGGCCCTTCAGAAGACAACAATAAAGCGATCTATCGAAGTGATAGTTTTATCTGTGGAGCTGCTATCCATGCAGGCGTCATCGACAATACCAAGGGCGGCTGCGGTGTTGTTACTCTGGTCGGAGAGCACCACAACTACCAGAGCTCGAAAAAGCACGGCATAAAAAGCATTAGTTTCGATTCTGGTTTCCCATCATCATTCTCATTCGAGGAAGGAATTTCCTGCAAGGCCAAAGATGAGCGCTGGTCGCTTCTCTTTGTGTCCCTTACTTTTACCATCTTGCTGTCGCTCTTCACGGACTCGCCAGCGCTGTTCTTTTTCTCGATATTTACTGGACTGTTTGCTCACACTGGGCTTGGTTCTGACCCACCATACCATTCTAGCATGACGGATCTCGTTTCAAACATTTTAGGAAAATTTCTACCAGCCGCATTCTGTGCGTTTGTCATCTACAGATACATGGGTGTTCGACGCACGTTGATTGGTTTAACAGCTCAAGTTGAGAAGACTATCTTATGGCTCGGCGGGTGTTGGGTTGGAACTCTATCTAATTACACATTCGAGTGGATACCTATCCAACGTCTCAACGCTCATGACATCAAACAGCAGCCAGGCGCAAAACTTGCCCTCGTTCTAATCGTTCTATTCCTGTTAGCAGTTGTCATCAAACAAGCTATTTACTTCCGCATGGAAGGCCGTCTGCTCCGCTACCTTGGACTTTACGGCATTTTCATAGCTGCAATCATCATTTCCCTCTTGATACCCGGTCTTTCTTTACGTATCCATCACTACATCCTCGCGCTGCTCCTCCTCCCCGGTACAAGCATGCAAACCCGCCCCGCTCTCCTCTACCAAGGTCTCCTCGTTGGCCTCTTTATCAACGGCATCGCACGCTGGGGCTTCGACCCCGTTCTGCAAACGCCTGCTGCGCTTCAAGGCGACGCTCCGCATAATTCCGCACTCCCCAAAATACTCGAACCCACAGTCGCAACAGTCGGAAACATTTCGACCATCTCCTTCTCATGGCTTCCTCCACCCGATCCCTTCGACGGCATCAGCGTGCTAGTAAACGATGTAGAACGTTTTAGAGGATATACCGATGATAGTTATGGCGGTAACAAGCATTTCATCTGGCCAAAGGATCCGTCTTTTGATGAAGAGCCGGAGTATTTTAGATTTGCGTACATGCAAGGGCCGAGGAGTTGGGATTATACTAAGGCCGGGACATGGAATGCGGACGGGTCGTGGACGCAGATGAAGAAGGGTCCGAGTAAAGTTAAGAGTCGGTCTTTGGATGGAGAGATCTTTACTTTGTAGAATAGGGGTGGGGAGAAGAAAGTGTGTATATCTTGTGTATGTGACTACTATATAGGTTCTCATGAATGACGATATATAAGGGCATTATATATATATATATCCCAGATAAGGCTTATCTATTTTTCTGGTCTTCGTGCCCTTATGCATCCTGAGCTGAGCAGAATTATTGGAATCTCTAACCACAGATAAAATCATATCTCCAAACGGCCGGGAGCGGAGCAACGAATGTCGGGCTTCCCGTATCTCCATCCTCATGAGTAAGCTGTTGCGCAACGATTACAGTACTGTTAGAGTAAGGCTAACCTCCAAGGAAATACAAGCAAGCACGCAAGCAAGCAGCTCCACGTCCCTACAGTACTGTACTGTATCCAGGTGTGGGGCTTTATACAGTACAGTACAGTACGGTACCATACTGAAGAGGGAATATCTCGCTTACATAGGAGTAGATTTATGCGTCTCCTGAAAGATAGGGGAAGGGAAGCTTGGCGTGCTTTATGTAACGTAACTTACCCTGGCAGGACGATTCTATTCTATGTAGCCAACGGCCAACCCAGGCTGTGATGTAAGATGTAATAGATCCTCTACTTTGTAACCTACCTTCGAAACCAAGCGTATTTTCAACAACAAACAACTCGTCTCGTGAATCTCCATGGCCCAGATCTTTCTTGGTCTATCACATGAGATCTTCCGCTTTAAATCTCCACACAGGTTTACACAGCAACGAGATAATGTTATATATTATAAAATTGCGCGCACCATATCTGTCCTGTCCTGGGTATTCACATATCAAAACCATTCCATTTCCAACTCCATGCTAGGCCTAGACGCACACTTTCCAGAATCCATCCAAATATACCGCGAATATAGTCAACTACCCTTAAACCACTATGTCTTTGCCTTCTTCCGAATCATGCTCGCCCCAAGAAGATTTACTTTTTCTGGTTGAAGAATCGTTGGGGTAAATTCTTTCATCTCATCCACGCCCACTTTCCTCTTCCTCCGCACGAGTCCGATGTTGAGAGTGTTAATACCGCCTTCTCCGGCTTTGGCTGCGGTTTCTATAGCTCGAGTCCCTGTAACTGTCGCGCCCCATGAGCTACTCATACTGCCAGCGCCAGAGCGCACTTCATTGATCCATCTTCGAGAGCTTGAGCTTGCGAGTTCTAGGTTGGCGAAGTCCAAGCGAAGAAGAAGTTCTGTGATACGACTGTAGTCCGTCTCGTCCACAATGACTTGTCCACGACCTTGTGGACGCCAGCTGTAGTATGCACTACTCTCGGGTTTATCAAGCAAGTAGTTCTTGTTTTCGGTTTTGATCCGCGGTTGACGTGGAACGATAATACCCGAAAGCTTCTTTCTTTTCGTTCTGGGACGTGAGGGTGTCGATGAGTCTGCAGTTTGTTGGGTGCTTGGTAATGTCCCTTCTCTCTTAGAGGGCGAATCCGTAGATATGAACGAGACTGCGAATGAGGTTGAAGGCGTTGAAATAGCTGTCATCGTCCTGTCGGGTATTGTTACGAAAGATGAGTTGAGCTGGGTGTCGCATGCTACGACTGTGCTCTGGCTACTAGGCAGGGTAAGATCGGAAGAATCGTCCTTGATAAGAGGCGTAAACACAATCCAGATAAATCCAACAAGCCGCCCCGCAGAACACTCTTGACGGTATGCCATCATCTCCCAGAATTGATCGATGCTTTTCACACTTTTCCAGTGGCCACTCGCATCTCCTTGACTCCGGTCTAACTCATCGTCTAATTCGTCCAAGAATCGTGCTTTAGGATCGTCTGGATAGTGAGGGACAAGGCAACGTGGGGGAATGTCATCTGAATGTCTCGAGATCTGCTTTAATGGATGTCCAATCGTCCAAGGGCAGTCTGACTGTAACAATTTCACCCTCGGTGGCAGGTATGATCGTGTTTCGTATTCATCTTGCCCTGGCACAATAAGAAAGCCTTTCACTGCCTCCCATGCTGAATTGTCAGAGCGGATTGATGCTTCAGTTGTTTCAATCAAAGGATCCAGAACTCGACACCACCATCGTACCAATTCTCTATCATCCAAAACATGCTTTCCGCTGTATTCAATACTACCCGGGAACAGGTACTGGTCTTGAGCTCGCGCAAACAGGGAGACGACGCTTTTAATATTCTTCCTCTGATGTTGGTCTACCAAATGTCGCAAGAATATCCCACTGATTTCTCTTATCGGAGAAGGCGTCCCCTTTGGCAAGTTCAGAAGATGTAGGTAGCCTGTGGAATCTGCCTTGGAAACAAAAAATGTGGTATCGTATGCCGTAGAGTAAATGAGTATTTCGATCGCAAAAACCAGGACTTCAGTTAATTCGGACGCATTTTCCTGCGAGGGCGGTTGAATTGATACAGTCAGGAAATGACTTTCGCAATAAGTTTTGTCGGGACGACCATTGGGTGGTGCGGAATACAAAGATGAGGTTTTGGTTGGAGGGGTAGAAAGGTGATAGATTTTGAACGAGATGTCTTTTGCGAGAACAGAAGCAAGTTGTTGAATTAAGCCAGAAGAAGACGAAGACGACGAAGAAGCATTAATCGATTTATTGATACCAAGTCTCTCATGCGCAGCCATAGCTATAGCGATAAAGGAGCCAAGAATGTCATGAAAAGCATTATCATGAATTACAACAAAAAGTTGGGACGAAGTGGTTCATTGACGAGACCCCTAAATTTCTAGTCCTTCAGCTTAATTGAATTGAGAGACGCGACTGCGAGTCTGAAGACGCGCACTTTAGGTCATCGCCTAATCAAGTTTAGCGCCGGAACAAAGTTTTCCAGAACTCTCGAGCTTCAACATGAAGAATAATTTTATGGAGAGAAGAGCATAACCAATCGACCTCCCCACGATTCATCAGATACTATGGCATCCAAGACGTCCGCGAGGGCATTCCAATCCCTTACTCGACAAGTACGACCAAAATGCTCATGCGCCGCCTCCACATCCTCTTGCTCAAAATATGTTCGCCAATTCTCTTCATCTACGTCTAGACCTGCAGAAGTGCCCAAGGTGGAAGAACGAGAGTATCGGCCAAGATGGTCATACACCCCGCCGCAGATGAAACTGCCTTTCGACCCTCGGGATGATGGGAAACCGGAGTTTCAATGCAATGATGATCCCGCAAAATTGGATCGATTTTACATCAAATTTCTAGGACGCGGGGGCGATGAAGTGCTCACGGATGAAGTAAAATGGCTTGCTATCACACATAAGAGTTTTGATCAAGGAAGGAGAGGATTCAATGACCGGCTGGCGTATCTCGGTATGTTTTTGTTACATATGATGAGAGGGAATTACTGAGCAGTTGTGATTTGTAGGCCGGCGCATTGTGAATCTACAAACAACTTTGGCTTTGCTACAATCGCCAGCTAAGAGACCAGAAGACACGACGGATCCGCGAGAACCATATACACACCCTGTATTGGAAGGACTACCGAATATGACGGGCACGTCTATAGAACACACAGTTGGCAAGAAGAGGATGGCAAGTTTAGCAAGTCAGATGGGTATGGTGGATATTATTAGATGGGTACCGAGGATGGTGAGTGCTTCTTCTGGACAATTTTTTGGTATGGAAATACTGACGGTGTTGTGTAGAGGGATGATTTAACAGCATCGGGTATAGAAGTTGTACTTGTTAGTTCTTTGTATGCTATTGTTGGAGCCATTTCATTACAGAAAGGCGGGGCTGTTGCTGCGAGGGTCACAAGAGAGAGGATACTGAAGCCTCTTGGTGTGATATAAACTTATAAAGCATATATATGGATGGCACGAGTGTAGAGTATTGTAGAATGTCGGTGCCTCTAAAGGTTATGAGCGCTATGCCAAGACAGTATATACCCATCTCCATGTTGATTTCGGGTACCATCCACTGCAGCATAGAATTGGTGTCTATGATGAGAGTTGTGTACACTTTGCAGAGCGAATAACGACCAAGCCGCAATGATGTCTCGTGCTTCTGTATCCTCATCATCCGACATCTCCAGTGATGACTCGTCGGAAATGGTATATGATGCTCCCTCAGATATTTGTAAGGTTCCGCCTCTGATATTACGTACGATTCTACGCCAGAAAACGCATAGTCAGCTGTCAGTATGGTATTAAGGTTGAATTGTACTGATAGGAAACTTCCAAACAGAATTTAAGTACGAAGGCGCCACGTTCAGCACAGGGTCCTTGACGGCGTTATATGCCTCACAAAATCAAGAAGCAAAAATCAGATCGTTAGTCATAGACTCCAACTATCCGCGAAGTGGTTGATCTAAGATACTCAGTCTCATCACCAGTTATTCCGTTACCTGCACAATGTTATCATGATATACGTCAGGTATCACTGGTCCAACAAGGACACCCCCGCTCTTTACCAACGCGTTCGCGAGTTTGCTTTCCACCAAGGTATGCTTCCTACGTTTCGAAAGTGCCGCATGGTGAGATCTCTGTCGGATGAGCACCATGCATTCTAGTATCCACTGTCCATACCAAACCAGCAACATAGAAGCTGCAGTGATTGGCAGAGCTATGGCAAAATAGAGCCAAAGCGGAATGTTGACAAGAGGATTGGGATTCAGCTGTGTAACGTTCATGCCAAATATGCCGGCGACGAAAGATAGCGGTATATAAACGGTTGCCAGAGTAGTTAAAGCTCTACGCGCAAGTGATTAGTAGAATTCCATCTTATTTGGCTAGGTTCAAATGGGCAAGTCTTACTTGACATCATTCGCTTGCTGAATTGCTTTTCTGTTATCCTCAACCGCAATTATCGTAGTAATAACAGGTATGCTGCTCGTATTCTGTTCGATTTGCGCAGATGCCTTGGCTAGCAAGAATTCGTAACCAACCAAAAGTTCATCTAGGTCGCGAGCCAAAGGAGCGGTTTTGCCGAGCACTGTTTGAGGTTTGCCGCGCAGTGTTTGGCAAACTTGGAGATCCATCTTCAACCTTCCGAGCGTTTGTTTGAGATATTCCCCAAACGACTCCTTTTCCGAAAGACGGACATCTGTGGCGCCGGTGTATTGTGGCTTAAGACCAGGAAGTATGTAGCCTTCTTGGTCGCGGAGTACATCTGTCCAAATTTTGCTGACTAGCTGAAGCAAAGCTCGCATGAGCGTAGAAGGCTCAGCGAGTAATTCCCAGGGAGGCAAAGATTTCACAGCACTCTCGAATCTTGAACGCATGTATTCCTCTTTCGATGAGTAATGGCCTGATTGTATAGGATTCGGGTCACATATGATCAATGCTACATACCATTAGCGCTTGATATTCGACGGAGGCATTTCTTACCTATCCATGAAAAATGAACTATGTGGGAGATTCAACAAGTAACATGCTCCTCAGTAGTAACAAGACCGCCATGAGAGAAAGAGCTCCTGGGATTTCTGCTTTCGCGATACCTTTTTCGAACACTTGGCTGATATACCCGCCTGTATGGGATGACCACATGAGACTGCTTTCGACTTGTACTCGGAAGAACAAGTGCAACATCGTCGCCAGCTCGCCTCAGATGATTGTTAAACACACTAGTACTGCAGCCAAAAGCTAAACTCAGGCTTTCGATCATAGGAGGAGAGAAATTCTCAATAACACAAATTCGACCGGTCGAATGCTTGGTTGGCCGAGTGGTGCACGCTTTTGAAAGTATTCCTAAGTTATATATTGGTGGCATTTGTCGCACACCATCCCTTGTAACTTCGAAAACGTGAATATCAACATTTTGGAGATTCGTGATCTGTGTTTTAACAACTGGATCTCTGTATCCGATGCTTCATACATTGGTTAGTCCGGTCCTTAATACTTCATTTAAACTTACCCTTTGTCTTGTGGTTGCTGAATGCTCTCCATTCTAAGCTTTTTTTAATTGTGGAAGTCGCGAACAGTAGGGTGTAGGAAGCCGGACTCTGACAACTCCTCTGACAAGCATCCAAAAGGATCCAGGATAGTTCTGTGATATCAGGTTCCCAGGATGTATGCGTTGCCAAACCTACCTCTTCCCGCTCTTTTGACTGGAACCAATCTATCTTCTTTCTATAGAGGTAGTCTATCCACCTTCGTATACGCTGGCGATTATCACTTTCATCAAAAGGCGAACTCACCGTTACAGCTTCTTCTGCTTCAATGCCACCGGGTCTCGCTGGAGTCATATAAAGGGTCTCGTCACGCCCTGTATCATCGTAGTGTGGAACAAGAACATCACCCAAGCTGGCTTCGTCGAGAGGACGAGCGGGAAAAGTAGAACGTCGCGTGGTTTTCCTGAATGGGTTTGCCGACTCTCCATACCAGGCTTCTTGGCGAGCCGCGCGCTTGATCGAGTGCATGTTGAAAGTCATCTTGACCGGAACTGCCGGTAGTCTTTTATTGTTGTCCAAGGATGTAGATAATGACAGAAAATTGAGGTCAACAGTGGCCTTCTAGTTCTAATGAGTATGGGGGCTGTCTCCGCGTCTTTTTCAGCCGCAACTGCTGACTCCTGGGGCGCAGAGCTTTACAGGGCCTCTCTCTTTTAATTGGTGTTTCTACAGCCATGTGCGACTGTAAATCATTTCCCCGGACCACTTGAACCGGCACATGTTTGTGATCCCTGGGATCTACGAGCGCATTCACGACGTCCATCCCATCTCCCGGCAGCATACTTTGTACAACCAGAACATGGCACCGATACCGCAAATATCTAATATTGTTGCATTGAGCCTGAATGTCAATGGGTGGCATAACACGGACACATCATAGTGAGCATGATTAGTTGCTGGGTGAATGGGGTGGTTTACACCGGTCCTTCGTTTGGTGGGGTTTATGTCTTTTCATCTGTTTTTGCATTTGGGCAGTTGTGCCTGCCCGCGGGCCCGCCAAGAGAAGTCATTGATGCCCATCTACCGATCGTTTCGATCGAGAAAAAAGTAGACGCCAGGAGTTTCGGGGATTTGGCCAAAAAATCCCTCATATTTCCAAAGTCACATTGGTGTCCGTTCTGCAGTCAACTTTACTTCTTTCTCCTCATATCACTATTGTCTCGTTGCTTGAATCGCACAATCTATTCATTGCTCAATGTCTTCATAGGGCTTGAACAATAGAACAATAGAACAATCGAACGGTTCTAGGCTATTTTTGCGTTCTGTCTTGACCCAAAGTGGCACCGCCCTGGCCTAAACCAATGACGCACTAGGTTCAGAGAACGGTCTCCAGAAAAAAAAGTTTTCCCAGCAAACTCACCAGCACAAAACACAAACTCCACACTTCACCGTCCCAAAGACCTTCTCCAACAACTTCAAATAGCTTCCGTTTGCCACTTGTTTGCTACCTCCAACAACTATCAATGAATAATTTACTCCATTGATCTTGCAATCTTTGCAATCGCATAACAGTCAGTGTGTTGTCTCGGGAACACACTCGACTAACATACACAAACCTCCTCGAAAAACATTTCTATCTCTATGAGCACTAAAGACCTACTTCGATTCCTCTCCAAGCCAGCAAAGTAAGAATCTCCCAGCTTTCCTTTTCCGCATTCACTTGTTCGTCTGCTTCCTGCCCTGGGCATGAAAGCGTGCCCTCTCAACTCTCGTCTTGGTACCATCGGAAGCAAGTGCTTGTTTGATAGGTCCAAAAAGTTTGCATACATTCACCGTCATGCACTCTCTCTTGATCTTCATAAAAGGGTCACGGTTTCCAGTTTGTATATGCCATTCACTGTGCTAACAATCTTCTCTCTAAAGGCCTCGATAGCACCAGCCACGCCCCCCTCAAACGCATAAAAACCCTGAATAGCTTAAATCGCAGATACTACTCGTCTGCTAGACCCGATATCCCACCACGGTATCGGCATCTATCAGATCGAGCACGGCCAGACCTCAACATTCCTTCACAAAAGGCCTTCTTCATCCCTCTCTGCACTCGGCCTCCCTAACGTCCTTTACGTGCCATCCACAGTCTGCATATTTTGACGGCTTCGCCGACCTATACTATATCCCACGGTTCTGTGGGCCTTCTCTTCTCAGTCGAACACCGCAAGGTTCGTCTGGGTGGCAGATAGTGCTTCACAGTACTTGCCAAATCCGCGCAACTCGACTCAAACGAGCGACCATACTAGGCACGAGACACTATCAAATTCTACCTACTCCTACCTATCTATCCGACAGCGATGGTCAACCTCGAGATCCCATCCCAATATACATTCTCGCCTTCTGAAGGTACACCTCATCTTACGATCAATCGGGAAGCTACTATCGATCTCGATTCTACCAATGCATTCGAAGGTTTGTCGGGAAACTTCTATGCTCAATGAGAAGCACGCTAACACGAATAGGTCCCGAGAAGCTCTTAGAGGTTTGGTTTGCTCCATCAGCCACCAATTTGCCTCCTGGAACTCGGCAAAATGGCCTTAAGGCCGTGCCTGCCGAGACATGGAAGGGGATGCTGGATCTTGTCAATTGCAAAGTCTTGTCTGTTGTAGAATCGGAGCATATCGATGCATACCTCCTTTCCGAGTCTAGCATGTTCGTCTTCCCACACAAGTTGATCCTCAAGACTTGTGGCACAACGACCCTGCTTCTTGGATTGCGTCGTATGCTAAGAATTGCTGCCATCGATGCTGGGTTCCCATGCCACAACTGCGAGTCTCTTACCGATATCAAGGCTGCGGCTACACCTTACCGGGTTTTCTACAGCCGAAAGAACTTTTTGTTCCCGGAGAAACAGCAAGGACCACATCGTAGCTGGAAGGACGAAGTCAGATTCCTTGACGACATGTTTTTGGGTGGAAGTGCATACATGGTTGGCAAGATGAACGGAGATCACTGGTATCTCTACTTGACCAACCCCAATACTACTCTTACGCCACCAAGAACTCCAGACAGAGACAGGCCAGTCACCGAGACCAAATTTTTGAACCTTCCAACCAGCTCCTTCTCTGCCTTTGGTGCTCAGGGATCCAATAATGACGAGACTTTGGAAATTCTCATGACCGATCTTGAGCCAAACAATGCTAAACAATTCTATCTTGACCACGCGAGTGCGGTCGCGGAGGAAAAGTATGCCAAGAGAGCCCAGGAAGCTCGTCAATCGGCTGCTGAGAGCCTTGGTGATTTGAGTGGATCAAACATGAGTAGCAGTGGCACGACCGTCGGCAGCACCAATACCGATGAGACTTTTGACGTCTTTAGCAACACATCTTCTGACAACAATGGAGGTCTTATCACTCCTGATGATGAGGTATCCTTTCCAGAAGAGCTCAGCACCGAAGGTCATGCACTTGGTACGGTAGTTTCGGAAGCTTGCGGTCTTTCAGATGTCTACCCTACCTCGAAATATCCCGATGCACGTGTCGATGCTTACCTCTTCACTCCTTGTGGATTCTCAGCCAATGGTGTCATTCCGGCCCCAGATCAAGCAGGCGCTGCCACCCATTATTTCACGGTTCACGTCACTCCAGAACCCCAATGCTCTTATGCGTCTTTCGAGACCAATGTTCCTGGGTGTCAGAGTGGTCGCGAGACGGCTGATGTTATAGAGAATGTGGTGGACATTTTCAAGCCCGGGCGTTTCAGCGTCACCTTGTTCGAATCGAAGACCAACTCGGCTGAGGGAAGAGAGTTGACCTTGCTTGGTGATTCTGCCTCGGATATGAAGACTGCCAGTGCTGCTCGCTTGAGAAGTGCAAGAATGGAAAATCTACCTGGATACCGTAGGATTGACCGGATCGTGCACGATTTTGATGGATATGACCTTGTCTTCCGTTATTATGAGCGTGATAATTGGCAAGGTGGTGCCCCGCGAGTGGGCGAGATTGATTGATGTATGGATGGATGAATGGATGGATGGACGGGTGGCTGGCGTGGTACATGATGAGCTTATGCTGTCACTCGTTGTTTGGTCCGAAACTGACTATCATTATTTCTTCTTTCATCATTAACCAGTTCTTCGTCTGAGTTTCACAATCATTACCACCCTCCAAACGAAGGAGACCAGTCAAACATTTAGTATAAAGCTGCCCGCTGATGCAATATAGTCTGGATATTTCTTAGTCCAATCTTCAATAGATATCCGTCCCGCCACTTGATTTTTCTTGGTGAATGAAATATGACACGTTATGCACAGGAGAGAGAAAGTATAATACAGCATCAGATCCTTATGCAGTAAAATAGCCATACGATACGATAGGTAATGGAGGGAGTGATCATAAACCAATAATTATGCAGACAGCAATTGAGTAGTGAAGTACGATCCGTAAGAGGGAGAAAGGTAAAAAGGGCCGCAGGTAGCACGACCGATCCGAACTCTATATGAAAAACTTAAAGTACTCCACTTGAGGCAGCAAAAAGGTGGGCAGGTGAGACAAAGGGGGGCAAACGCGAAGAACGAAACGCGAACGCGTTAATGAATGAATGGGGCGGAGTAGAAAGGGGAGGGAAGCGCGTTTTCTTTTACCTTTTTTCTTTAAGTGGTTTCGTGTGGAGGGCAAGGGAGGGGAAGGGATATAGGAGAATAAGTTGGTTTACTATGGAGGTACTAGGTACGAGGTAGGGCAGGAATATTCATCTCTGCTTTGCGCTTGGGATTAGAGATTAGATTTGACTTCCGTGCCCGGTGCCAGACGCGAGGTACGGGCGCTGGCGCAAAGCCTTTGCTGCTAGAGAGGGGGAGAGGAGGGGAGCCGCGAGTGATGTAAGTTCATATACTTTCGTACAGAAGATAAGAATAGCTTTCGTGGGGACGAATCGTCGCGTTTCCTTCTCTTGTCCGTATGCAAGGCATCATGTTCGTGATTACGGTGCGCGCAGATCGTGCTAGGTAGGTCCAGATAGGTACTTCCGTACAGAGAGAAAGATGGAGAAGACGCGCTTCTTATATTGAAATTCACCAGCCTGTTCGCGTTCTCGTTCTCTCCCTTGTCTCGGTCAATGGGGGACTCAGAACTTATACCCAGCTCGCTTTTCGAGGACGGCCCACCCCTTGCATCCACAATTGGCCAATGGCTTTTCCGAAACGAGATTGCATGAAATCCGGCGCCGTCGCTGGCTTGTGAGACGCTCGCTTCTGGAACCAAGTGAATCGTCTCGGCGCATGGTCATTGGTTCCAGTCGCGAAAAGCTACGCGCTGCAACGCGAAAATGAGGAGAGGGCGATGGCGATTTGCAGGAGAGAACCTTGGTTTGCTCTGCCGGACTTGCACGCATAGGGAGTAATTGAGGATGGGAATGTTTCTAATTGTGAGGTAAGGGAAGGAAGATGGTACGGGAAGAGGCAAAATGAGGGTACATCCATCCAGCCCGCTCCAAATGCATACTTCGTACATACAATATGGAGCTGAATGAATCCACAATGAATAAAAGACGTAACGAGCACCACTGTTCGCTCTTCTAATATATCCTGCTTTTCCCGCACTCCCCCTCAGCTTTTTGTTCCTCTTTCCTTCCGATCTTTCATCCCGACTGACAACACAACGCGACACGTCCTGCTTGTTTTATACTGTACTATTCACTGACTGTAGAGTATTCTGATTGTTTTGGTCCTCTTCACTGCTAAGTACCCAAGTACTGTGTGGGGTATTCCCAGTTTTTAATTGTTTACCTCGGACGCGGGCGACTACTGTACGCCTGCTTTTGCTTATATTATCCTTGAGCCATCACCGACCGGACACGACCTCGAACAACAAACAATCCACACAACCTACATACAATCCATACAATCCAATCCATCCATACCTTCTACACACGCGACTTTGTTATTATCTATGCGATTGAATCCCTTTTGACAGAGAAGAACCCGGACTCAAACCGAAGCATCAAAGTGGATTTACATCATCCAAAACCATAGGAATCAAACACATTACTCACATCAGTGCGAGTTCAACATCCATCATGACTACACATATGCCCATGGCAGCTGCGAGACAGCCGTTCGCGCCTCTAAATGGTTCCCGTCTTCAAAACCTTACCAGTGTCAAGAATCGTCAAAATGGTATGCAAAGCTCTACTTTATCACTATTCTATTGTAAACACAACGACGATGTTATCCCCCACTTTGGAATAATTCCTCGTCGTTGTTCTCTATTTCCTATCCTATCCTAAGTTATTAGCTGTAACATCACTTCCAAATACATCATGTATCTTACATTCTCTTCAGCTGTTTCATCTACTCAATCCTCGCCTGGCAAACGTAAGGCAACTACAGCTTTCGAGTCGGACGACGATTCCGAAAATGTCGCTCCGATTGTCTTCGCCTCACCTAAACGATCCAAAGCTCTCGACGGTATGAGCAAAGATAACGACGCTCTCTCCAAACCTAGCCAATTCTTCCTAACCAAAGCGCCCCCCTCCCCCACCGAATTG
>LLKJ01002159.1:0-12839 GCA_002242865.1 Clarireedia sp. CPB17
CCCCTATTCTCCGCCACCATGCCCAGCAGTCCCTGCCCCACATCCTTGATATCGTTATACTCATGCAGTAGTCGAATATGCGTCTTCACCGTTTCGTGGGCCGGCGCGCGGAGTGCGGTTTGTGCGTCTGCGAGACGGCTGCGTTGGGATTCGAGCTCGGCTTGTAGGGTTGAGATGCGTGTTTGGAGGGAGGACTAGATAGAGGGAGGGAGGTTAGCTTGGAGATGAGGAAAGAGGCGGTGGAGGATGGGAATAATGAAGGGGGAGGGATAGGAATAGGAAAGTTGGAGAGATGTGCGTACGATTTTAATAGCTTTTAGTTCGGCGAAAAGGATATCTTTGTTCTGTGATGCAGACGGTGACTCGCTTCTTGAAATCGAAGGACTTCCAGGAATCTTGCTTGGAGTTTTCGATCGCTCTTCCTCTGGAGCTTGTGTTTTAGAAGTGCTTGAAGCTGTAAGTTTCGCTGGAGAAATTGTATCTTCAGCAATATCTTCTTCTTCTTCTTTAGTCTCCGTTGCTCTGAGAGCTTCTTTTCCCTTCGTTACAGATCCTGACGGTCTTCCTCTTTTCTTCTTAACTTCAGGAGTTGTGTCCACCTCGAGACTCTCTTCTGTTTCTACTGCTACATTAGCGTTTTCATTTCCAGCGATCTCTTCACTAAGACCGATATCTGGATTCTGCTCCAGGCCAAGATGCACCTGCTCATCACCGGAAATTTGATCTTTCTTCACAGGAGGTCGGCCTCTTCGTTTCTTGTCAGGCGAGACATCATTTTGGGATTTGGCCTCCTCTACGACCTCAGCTGTATCCTGATGAGCATCTTCCGGAGGAACATTTGTCCCAGCAGTTATCCCAGAAACTTTCCTTCCCGCAGGTCTTCCTCTTTTCTTTTTTTCTGGCGGTGAGATATCATTGTCCAGTGGAGTATCGTTGATGATTCCAGAGTCGGGTATTAAGGTGGCATTCGTTCCATCTTCTCGATTTTGAGAAAGTCTGGATGCCTTTCTTCCAGGTGGTCTACCTCTCCTTGACAGTGTGGGTGAAGATTCGTTGGCTGATTTGAGAGCTTTATCTACCACATCTGTATTTTCAACAAGGACAGGTTCATCAGTTACCGTAGCCACCGCGGGTCCAACGTCAGTGTTCTCTTTTCCATTTGTGGAAAGTATGCTAGCCTTTTGTTTCGCTGGCCGGCCTCTCTTCTTCTTCTCTACAGATGGAGTTGAAAACTCAGTGGCGGTTGGTTCATCATCTCGCTCTCTGTCCGTAGTATATTGCTGCGTCTCCTCACCAGCCACAGCCAAAGGTGTATCAATTACCATGGAATCCTCCAAGATCAAGTCGCCCTCCTTAGTCTTTTTCCCTGCTGACAGTGTAGATGCTTTATTTCCAGCTGGTCTTCCTCTTCTTTTCTTCTCCTGAACCGGCGATTCATCATCAATACTTTCATCCTCAAAAGAGGCCTCGAGTGTATCTGTAACTGATTTTTGATCGTCAAAACCACCACTCAAAGATACTGATTCTGCGACTTTTGTCGATGTTGTTTTCGCTGGCGACTGCATTTCCTCCCCATCATCTTCGGAGTCATCAACCGCTAGCCTTGGAATTTTGTCTTGTCTGTTATTACTCTCCCGCTTTGCCAAATCGTCACCGACTGAAGTTGTATTTGGTGTCTCTCCTGCTGTTGATACGGTCTCCACCTCCAATGTTCCCTTCACTGATGTTGCATCCACATCATCATCATCATTGGAAACATCGTCATCTTCCGAGTTATTGACAGATAAACGTGCAAATTTTCTTCCAGCCGGTCGTCCACGCCTTTTCTTTTCTTTTAGTGGCATCTTCTCTTCTACATCAGCTTTCATTGGTGGATCTGGCATACCTTCATCGGTTTTGGTTTTCTTCGCAGCAGGCTCGTGATCCTCTCCCCTGATGATGACAAGACCAGAACTCTTCCTCCCAGGCGGCCGTCCTCTCTTCTTTACTTTCTTGTGACTCGGAGACTTAGAGACTTCCTCGTTTACATCGTATGGTTCTGACGGGCTCGTCGGGGTTTCTTCTTCGTAGAGGAGTGCAACCGAGTTTTGCAGCCGCTCAAGATCCTCTGCAGACGGCTTCGTTGCGATCGCAAGGTCTACTGTATCTGGCAATCTGGGAATGACATCGCCTAACCCTTCTCGTGTCTTCATCGTCCCACTGACCTCCGTATCACCCCCAAATCCCTCATCGACCATCACAACATCCACCTCATCACTGGTCTCACAACGTCTACCAAATGAGCTCATCACCCTCCCAGTCTGTCCCGCGCCCTCATCTCCATCTGCATCATTTAACTCTGCATTCCTATATTTCGGCAGGACTGGCGACGAATCCTGCTTCCCATCTGCTTTCCCAGGACTTTGCACACTTGACTCTGTAAACGCATCGCTATCTGGAATTTCCGCTTTCTGGGATTCGACAACAACTTGTTCTTTTTGTAAAGGTGGCAAGATCGGCTCTTCATCCATCTGTTCTGCGTGGGGTCCATGACCGACAACACTCGAATTCTGTGTTGTGATCAGAGGTTTGTTTGGAGAGGAGCCAAGAGAGGGCCTTGGAGCTGGTAAGCCTTCGAGGTTTTCGAGTTCGATTTGGTCGAGAAAACGTACACTTTCTTGGATATCCTTTTCGGGTTCGGTGTAATTCTCCATTTCTTTGTCGTCGTTGGGTTCATCTACAGGTGCCTCGATCATGACGACTTCGTCGGAGACTGATGAAGATTGAACGTCGTTCGGGATTAAATTCGTGGAGTTGTTAGCCGACTCGATGTCGTTCAGGGTAGCGTTGAGATTTGGAGGACCAGTTGAAACATCGACTGCCGGTACCAAGTTGGCAGTGAGAGCACCCTCGATACCAACATCACCCTCCACTGCCGCCTCCGCATTACCAATTTCCATCCTTTCCCTCTCCTCATCTTCCATTTCGAAACCCGCATCCTGTAGATTTAAATCCACACAAGTCTCAACAGTTGCATCACCACGCGCGACAACCTCATCACTGCCATCCAGCTTGTCACCTCCCGTAACCTCCACTCCATCTGCATCTCCATTTCCATCCCTGTTTCCACCTGCCATGATAACATTCACCATCTCATCTCCCGTTCCAATCTTCTCCTCCGCAATCCCCAAATTGGCACTCTCATCCCTCTGCTGTAATTCCCCACCATCCAGAACCTCCATTTCTGTCTCGCTCTCCACCACCCCCACCTCCATCTCCATCTCCTCTTTAGCAGCAAATCCCATATCTTCCGCCATCTCACCTCCCTTTATCGCACACATCGATCCACTATCTCTCACTCACTCACAAAAAACCCAACCCAATAACTCAACTCCCGTCCCGTAACAAGACCCACTAACACTCACTCAATCAAACAAATCATCTCCGTATTCACTTTTCACTCCGAAATCATCATCATACAACCGCCAGATATCACATAAACAAAATACAAAGATATATAATTCATCTTCCGTGCGATGACACGGATAATAATTGCATGAAAGGTGAAAAAGTCAAGATTAAACACGCGTCGCAAGGAAACGCGAGAGTCACGTGATGCACAACCACCACCATATTTCTGCAAACTCTATTACACGACAGTAAGACTGATACTCAATACATATTGGAAGGAAGGAATGAACGAAGAATATAAAGGTTCACAAAGAAAGATTTTCTAGTTTCGTCATGTCTTTTTGGAAATGGTAGTTTCCTTCGCCGCTCCAGTACAGTAAACTCAAGTGAGCTTATGATGTTGGAGGTGAGGGGCAACAGTTGGGAGAGTTGAGGAACAACAGTTGAGGGAGCATTTATTGGTCACTACGTTAAGAACCTAGTATTACCCTCAAAAGGCAAAAGAATTTCTTTAAGTCTCCCAAATGCTTCTTCTTCCAATTTCGTCACTATCTATCTTTTCCCCCAAGTGCATTCCAAAAGCCTCCATCATTCACATACAAGTGTCAGTGGTGTCGAAGCTTCCAGTCCAACTCTGACCATGACGACCAACCGCATACTAGCTTTGGCTAAAGACATTGAAGCATGTACAACCAAAATTGACAATTATCTTATCGAAAATAATCTCCCGCCTCCTTCATTTGTCGAAGACGCCCCGTTAATGTATCAATCTCCTCCGGACATAGCAAAGGCACAGGAAGCTCTATCCGCTGCTTTGGACGAACTATGGTAGCTTATCCAAGGTCCAATACAGACAGTCGTGGCAAAGTCGGTAAGTTTCATCATGAACACCTTATGCAGCTTGAACAAGCAGTAACTTTACAACATTAGCTTGCGACATCCGTGGGCCTCAAGACCATACTCGCATAAAATATCCATAATCTCGTTCCACTGGAAACCGGCACAACTTTTCAGGAGCTTGCGGACAAGACGGCCGTTCCCGTGAAGAAGCTCACGAGATTGCTTAGGTTTGCGATGACAGATCATTTCTTTCAGGAACCTCGGCCAGGCCACATCAAGCATACCAGTGCAACAAAGGCGCTTGTTCTCATGCCAAATATAGCCACATGGTCTCGAATGGGCATGTACGAGGTGTCTCCTGCAAAGATGCATGTAAGACTCTACCGCAAACCTCGATCATATTATCCAAATGCTAACCGACCTCGTAGATTGTTGATGCAGTTGCTAAGTGGCCAGATTCCGAAGATCCAGAGCACGCAGTATATGCTACTTATTCGAGATACCAGAAAACTCTCTAACTTGTTGACTTTCTACGTAGGGTTTCTGTATCACCAACGACACCAGCAAGCCCATGTTTCAATTTTTCGAAGAGCATCCGGAACGCATGCGCCGATTCAAAGTCTCCATTAGCTTTCTCCAAACATTCCCAGGGCTTGAAACTTCATACCTGCTGGCTGGTTTCGACTGGGCATCGCTGGGAAAAGCCACAGCTGTGGACGTGGGCGGTTCGCACGGTTTAGTGAGCATTGACATTGCGAAGGAGTTCCCAGACCTGCATTTTGTCGTTCAGGACCTGCCAAAAGTTGCAGAAGATGGCAAAACAAAAGTGCCAGTGGAGCTAGCTGACCGGGTGACGTTCATGGCTCACGGCTTCTTTAACGAACAGCCGGTCTCGAGCGAATGTGTATTACTTTCGCTGGATATTCCACGACTGGTCTGATAAGTATGCTATCAAGATTCTCAAGGCCTTGGTTCCTGCCCTCAAGCCGGGCGCTCGGATTGTCCTGAATGAAAGATGTCTTGAGCCTCCACGTACTTTGCCCCTTCAGAAGGAGAAATGGAATAGGTGCGTGTTTCACAGCTGATCTTTAGTACTCGTAATGAATTTTTCGACTGCGGTGATTGACAGTTCAATAGGGAGTCAGATATCACAATGATGGCCATGTCGAACTCTGCCGAGCGAGATCAAGATGACTGGGAGGAACTGTTTCAGTCTGCGGATCCAAGATTCAAGCTAGAGGAAGTCAAGAGAATGGAGGGCGCGAAGTTAGATCTGGTGGTTTTTAGATGGACGTAGTAGAATGAACCAAGAGATTGGGAGGCTATTAAGGATCTAATGTCATTTGATGCGTAAGAGAATTGAGGGACCTTCTACCGAGGGTCACGATGACAATTATGAATAGAGAGACTATATCCACTAGTGACTAGAGTGAGCCCCTTCTTCTTCGGACCATATGCATTTAGTTGAATCTCGACGGGAAAAGTAACTGTAAAGCCAAAAGTGCGCTACTACTAGAGAGTGGTTGTGATGGCTTACAGGATTGGTCAGTCTCGCAGGAACACTCACTCAGCGCAGAAGAAGATAGTTCGACCGGCTGTGAGAAAGATACAGCTAGCTACCGAGTGGCTGTAGGCAGCTAATGGCATATTACAAGAAAGACAAGAACGTGATGCAGATAATTCACAAACTCCAGCTCCTGCATGCAGGAAAGACAGTTAATTATATCTTAAATTCCGCAATGTGAAGGCTCCCAGAGCATTTAAGATACTGAACTGGCTATATCTAAAGTATCGTGCATGACAGCAAATGAATTGTCATACTTACCGAAGCGTCGTGACGGAAGCAAGCAATATAGCTACACCAGCCGAAGATGAAATGTGTCACAGACATACGTCTAGCAACTGTGGGTCAGAAGACTGAGAGACTTGGAGCTGATTAGAATATCACTCGGGAAATAGAAAAATATAACTGCCGATTCGACTTAGTTGTCATGAAGGGCCTCCATTGAGGTCGATTAGCTGCTCACATCATTCAGACATTGCCTTAAATTATCGAGTCTGAGTCTCTAGAAGCTTTTCAACTTCACTGAACGAATTCAAATTCTAATCTACTTTTAGTTCATTCCCATAAAACGACATGTATTCTGGATCAACATCGAAACATGCTATTTACAGCGGAAGGAAGGAAGATGTCCCAATCTTTTCACACTGCGGGCAGAATATTTCGAAAACTTCCTCTATAATTCCGCCACCTATGAAGGCTCTCTTCATAGTCTATCTCATGATGATAGCTCTTACAATTACCACTATTACTTCTATCCTCTAGTCAGGTCCTAGTCGAGCCTTTCTAATATCCTCTCTCAGACAGGACACGAGTACAGAGTCATCGCTGTACTGTATGTAAATCTTCGCCATCTTCTTCAAGGGCATACACTGATCAAAACCCTACACCGTTCAGAAATGAACTACGATATGGAATCGAAACAACTCCCAGTGATTACTGGCAGAATAAATTGTACATGGGAGAGCCAACCGATGAATCAGAACAAGCGTGGAATTACCTCATGCGTACACTGTAAGCTCCCCCCATAGATTTTACCATTATTGACTGTAGCTAAACTTCCCTTTCTAGCCAACCGTGACCAGCATGGTATACGCTTCTTCCTGAGGAAGATGCTTCGCTGAATATCAGTCAAAGCATACGCTTGACGGATAATAGTTTTGCCGTTGTTCTTCAAGTCCATCATAACCTTCTTTTCTTGGCAAGTGCACACTTTCTTACCCTGCATCTTAACTCGATCATATTCTGATCTAATCATTCCCCTTCAGAGACGACTACGTCAAATTTTCTACGAAGACCACTACTACCCCAACTGGAGCGAAGAAAACCGATAGCCTGTTTTGAACATGATAGTAAGTCAAATTTCTAACATCCAAATTACAGCTTGAGCCTACTGGATCAGTGTTGACTCTAGCCGTTGTTGGAAAATACCCCCAGGACTTCGACGGCCTCAGCTTCACGGGCATCTCCACTTCAATCGAGGGTATTTCCATATCTCAGATTTCCTTCAATTGCATGCCGGCTATCTCAGAATCGTCCGGTCGCTTCCACGGCTTGGACGCAGGATATCTCACGCAGGGCACTCTTCCTCAAGACTTCCAGTTCTCATTCTACCACTACCCAGACTTTGACCCGCAGAGTAAGTTCACCAATCTATCTTTCTTCTAACCAACTAAAAACGCATGCATAGTTTTCACGAAACAGTTCGATACAAGAGCCACACTTGTCTGGGGAGAACTTCTCTTATTCGGGAATTTCGTAGCCTCTCAACCCGAGTTTATGGGTTCTGTGGACGTGGTACTTGGTGATTACGATTACATTTTCTGTCTAGCTAACTATGCGTATCCGTTTAATCAAGCCGAAATATTTTCGAACGCGCTGTTTCCAAATGCCGCCCAGAAGGCTACATTTCTACAGCCGAATGCGGGACCTCTTATTGCTCAGCATTTTACCGCCGAGGATGGCTTCGCGCATACACTTAAGTTTCTTTAGAGCACCGGGCTATGATTTACACAGGGGATATGTTAGAGGCTGTTTGCATTGTTGCAGAAGAAGGAGGACTAAGAGGGTCTAGCATGTTGATAACTAGCATAGAGCTTTTGTCTATCAATATCCAGAAGTAGTTGTGGTTTCCAAAGTGAAATGATATTGGCGTTAATCATAGTGGAATTAAACACCTAGTTGACGGCCCATAATTAATAGTTATAGACCATTTGCCTGCCACATCGTATTGATGTATATCACATTATCAGAATAGAGACTAATCTTGATGTTCAGAGCAAACTAGTGATATGGGAGGTTCCAGATCCCATGTATGTAAGATCCGGTTATTAGACCCGGTCCGAAGTTCATCGAGAGACGGATGCGAGGAACTGAGAAGAGTATTTGGGGTTTGGATAAGTTTGCGGAGAGGAGAGAGTGTTAAGAGGGAGCTCATGTAAAGGGCTTGGAATAAAGGGAGAAGGAGAAAGAGAAAGGGGCCAGCGACCAGATTGTAGTGGGGGTGGGGTTTCGGTTTTTAGCGAGAAAGAGACAGGAGGTTTGGTCCAACGGTGGATATCTTCTGTTCCTTCACACAACAGAGTCAAAAGCACATAAAAGGAAACGATTTGTATTCTCCGTAGCGATAAGAATATCATGGTATCAATAATCCTCAACATTGAGCAAAGTGTGTTGATGTTCCAAAAACCTCGCTGTCTACATTGAAATGTCTTGATTATCCCCCCTCGGATATTTCAGCGAGCGCATCACGCTTACATAGAATATGATATGTACACTATACAGGTCGGACAAGTCAACTATAGTGTCCATCCATCTCACATGACACATATACCAATCACCAAATGACCCCCTAAATCATCGCATAACCACCTTGGGGAAAAACCTAGGGCCGGCAAAGCCCTTCGCAACCACACTTTGTATATCGATGTTACCGTCCGAAGATCCATCCGGACTCCACAATTTCAACAATATATATTTCCCACTTATCGGCGTACTGAATTTAATAGTGCATTTGCTTTTGTCTCTCTCGATAAAAAATCTCGCATGTGGAACCATGAGTTCGCCACCTACCGCTCGAACGGCCTCTTGAGTTGCGATTTGGGATGCTTCTGCAGCTTCGGCTAACGTGATATTGCTGGCCGTTTCGCGACGTCTTAAACGGGATCGAAATGGTGGGGATGTGCGGATCAAGTAATCTTCGTCCCAAGCAGACACTCTATCAGTAGCATCTTCATCGTCACTATCGGTGTCGCGATTTCGTGTAACGCGACTGTGCGTCGCTCTATGTGTTCTTGCTCTCGGGGTAGATTCTTCGTTGTCAGAGAAATCGCTGCTGCATTCCATGGTAACTTGGTAAGGAGAAGTGATGTTTGCGAAATCGGATGGGATTTGCGCGGTTCGGAGGTCGCATTCTGCATCTTGCATACCTAATGCGACAAGACGGCTAGCTCGCGCCTGAGCGGTTGTCATGCTCCCGTCGGCATTGTGCCGAATAGAAATTATCGGAGGTGCGGGGTTGCGCGGAGCGGAGGAATATTGTATTTGATATTGCGCGGTACGGGTTAAAAGATCGTTGGACGTTCCGGATATGAAAACCATTCCTTCCTGGACCCTAGAAGATAGTTAGTACACGTCCACATGGGAAGTGAGAGATTAAATACTGACGGAGCTGTAAAGCCTTTGTGCGGGGCCTTGATGATTAGCTCCGTGAGAGAGAATGCGGTTTCTCCTTGATGCTTAAAAACCATATTACAACGATTGCTCTTCGTACAGTAAACCGTATTATCTTCCCTTAAAACGTTCTCTGCAGCGTAGTGTCCTTTGGGAAAGTAATGAGGATCTTGAAATATCCCACCATCACAACTGACAATCTCCATTTGAAGAGTTCCGGGCTCAACCTGCCCATAACGTCCGTAGTTAAAGCCGCCCCAGTATTTTTCTTTGCTCTCTGGATCCAACTTTCGTCGTTTAATCCTCCGATTATGTTCGGCTTCAGCAGAAGGTTCTTGGGATGTGAGTGCCGGATTTGCTGTATTTAGGATCGGAGTATCCAATAGGGCTCTAAGACTGGAGGTTGCGGCCTCCAAATATCTTGGACCATTATGCAGATCCGCGGAGTTCGAACTGATTGGGTTACTTTCCGTCAATGCTCGTTGCCTTTCCATATATCTGTCGCTATTAATAAGACGTGGTCTACTTCGACGAGCCGCGGTCGGTGGCCCTCCACCCCTACTCGGTCCTGCATTTCGTGTCCTTCGAGCTAGTTCAGTAAATGTTTCGAATAGTGGAGAGGCATCTAAGACTAAACCTCTGCCTGCGACTACTGACCTGGGACTATTATTGCTGCTGTGTCGCTCGTTATCGCGATCTGACGACATTGCGGATGGGCCACTGTAGAAAGGGCTCCGCTGTTCTGCTGATCTCGCTTGATGAAAGCGCTCTATCGCTCTATATAGTTCTCCCGATGGGCTGATTTGCGCATCTGATACAGAAGAGTTGTCCAGGATCTCTCGAACGATTCTATCGGCGGTTTCGTGGATGGAATTTGAAGCTGGCGGGTCGTCAAAGTTTCCGGACTTCAAGGTGATGATTAGTTTATAAGGAACCAATAACTGCGAGTCAGTATATTCACCATTGAAAATATCCGCCGCGGCATGCAGTAGAGCGACAAAGTAATCTAAGCAGCAAACAGTGAATGCGTGGGCTTATGTGGGTTTGCGTTTGCGGGCGTCACTGTCTTTGGATAGGATCGTAGAAGCTAGGACTTAGTCGGCGAGGTAAAGATGTATTTGTCCGTGAATCGCAGTGGTTTTGATCGAAGGATAAATGTCTGCAGGTGGATGCGACGTTTGAAGCTTTGTGGTCGTCGAATGTTGAGTGAAGGTCACACTTAGGGTATTCGACGTTGCCTCTCGGGTAAAATGTGGTCAAGGGAGTTCCGATGCTCGATGGCTCGATGCTTTGTGGGGTTAAAGATGATGTACCGTGATACCCTTAAGAACTCAAATTATTGGACAAAGAAGTTTACAGCATTCCGCCAATGCGACGCATCTACCGTAGCTGGCAGTCACATTCGTGATATGATATTTTCGATTTAATAATTTATTTCGCAATGCGCCATGCCGAAACGCAGAAAATTTATCCTCTTCACTCAAAGAGGCGATGTTCATCCTTTCATCACTTCAGCCTTGCGGAGTTGGAGGCTAAGATAGAGGGATTAAGCTTTCCTTATCTAGAAGTCTACCATACTCAACAACTTTCCAGAACAATTTCACGATTCACGATTCACGCGCAAACACCATCCATCACTCAAGCAAACACATCAGGAGTCAGGCGTCATGGATCTACCTCAAATGGATATACTGAATCCCAATGTGGTCCCCATTATGGCCCCAGCGGGAATCAGCGCTGGTAAGCTCACACACATCACTTTCTGGCGCGAACAGCAGTAAACTAACTCTCCGTGCTTCAAGACGAGATTGCCCTCTACGATCGCCAAATTCGATTATGGGGAGTTCAAGCACAGGAAAAGATTCGAAATGCAAATATTCTTATCATAACTATGAAGGCGCTGGCCAACGAGATTGCCAAAAATCTTGTTCTTGCTGGAATCCACTCGCTCACTATCTGCGACCATGCACTCGTCACCGAGGCTGATCTCGGCGCACAATTTTTCGTCTCCTCTGCGGATATCGGTCTGAATCGCGCCGCGGCTGCTGCTCCACAAGTTCGAAAGTTGAATCCTAGAGTTAATGTTATCGTGGATGTGGAGGATATTAAGACAAAGGGACCTCAATACTTTGGGGCATTCGACATTGTGATTGCCACAGATCTGGAACCGGAGACTTTGAACATTATCAATACGGCGACGAGGCTCAATCATAGACCTTTCTACGCTGCGGGTGTCCATGGATTTTACGGATACATTTTCTCTGATTTAATTCAACATGATTACGTGCTAGAGAGAGAGAGGAGCAACCGACCAACCATTTTGCAGGCGGAGACCAGGACGCGGAGTGTGATCGATGTGAAGACAAAGAAGGAGAATGGAAAGTCTATGGAAGTGGTCACGAAGAGAGAATTCTATTCGACATGGTTCCTAGCCAGTGATGCAGCTAATCTTCCAGAGGAATACCTCAAGAGCAGACGTAGGCTAAAGGCTGTTACACCAGTCCTTTCGTGTCTTCGAGCACTCTGGGAGTTTGTACAGCTACAAAATGGCCGATTACCATCCACCAAGGAAGATCTCCAGCTCTTCACAACTCTTGCGCATAAAAAGCATAAGGCGCTGGGTCTTCCGGTGGAGACGCTTCGCTCAGAAGTACTCCGAAGCTTCCTTCAAAACCTCGGTAGCGAAATCGCACCCGTCACCGCGGTTCTAGGAGGTCAACTCGCGCAAGACGTCATCAACGTCCTTGGCCATCGCCAACAGCCGATTCAAAACATGGTTCTGTTCGATGGAGACAGTATGGAAGCGCCCATGTACGCTTTACATCCCGAAGGCGCTCTGGGCGAAGGACTGCTGGAATCGAGCGGTGGAACGGGAACACTGGTGACAGAGGCGCAATTACCCGCATTTCCAATGGACGCGATAGAGGTCTAGATTCCAGGTGATGTGGTGGCGAGATGATGAAAATCGTAGATTTGGGGATATGGTGAAAATAAATTGGCGTTTTGCGTAGCGGTGTTTAAGGGTGGATGGATGTAACATTAGAAAACAGCATTACTGGCAAGAGCAATACCAGGCTTTCTTAGTTATCATACTTTTTGATGCGCTGCGACTCCATGATCCTTGACTTAGCCCAGATATCTTCTCTGCCTGAGCTCTCCCATAGCTCCATTGCCCTTGACGACTCGCGGTAGATGTGAGTTGTATACCGATTGAGGCTCGTTCGAAATGTTCAATCTCCTTCACTTGATTCTACATCCTCGTTACCGCTTCTGCTTTCATCCCCCGCTGGTTCATCATCTTCGCCATTTTCTGGTTCAACGTCTACGCCATTCTCCACTTCTTCCTCTACTCCATCCTCTTCCTCCCCCTCCACTC